>JAZGTK010004807.1:0-23657 GCA_036877625.1 Ambastaia sidthimunki
GGGTAGATGTGTGTGGGTGCTGTGTCTCATGTTGTTTGTCCATCAACGCTCTGTCACCTGTGTGTTTTGTCATCTCTGAGCACCGTTCTTCTCCACCATCGGCTCATATGCTTGTGTTTTTGATGTCCTTCTATCTCTTTCTCTGTTTATTTCTTCTCTCCTGTTTGTCTCTCCATCTGCTGAGTCTTTGTTTTTCTCTTTCACACATACATGGTGTCTCTGTCTCGGTGTCTCTGGCTGGCTAGCACACGTGTGGAGTCCTGGCTGTTCTGGGACAGAGTGGAAAGCTGGCAGTGAGGACATGCCTTCACGCCAGAGAGAATAGAGACACGTCAGCTAAGAAACCAGACTGAGAGAAGAAGAGAGGGAAAAGGAGGGGTAAAAGGAGAGCAGAGGAGATTAGAAAACAAGGAAGAAAAGGAAAGGAGATTAAAGGCGAGGTGATGAGAGTACAAAAGATTAGACGAGAGGTATGGAAAGGAGAGAATATTAGAAGAGAGTAGAGGTGAAAATCTGGGAAGAGGAGAAGAAATTTGAGGAGAAGGGGTTAGATTAAACAGAGAATGTGGATGAATCTAGTGTACTTGTTACTTCACTAAATATTCAGTTAAAGTGGCAATCTTTGTAAAATGTAGTGATTGTTTACTCCTCAAAAGGGCTTGCTGTATAACTTGGTACACTGTCAACAACTTTGTTATGTAACATTAGCCGGTGAGACTACAGTTTGTATTATTAAGAAAGAACTGTCCGGTCCTGTGTGCAATATCCATCAGACGGTCAGTAAAATAACTGTGGGTGGTTCGTGGGCGTGCCGACTGAGACTAGGGTTTATATTGAGTCATGTTGACAGGCCTGTTGAATCTCATCTCGCTCTCTCACTCTTTTTTTCTCTCTCTCTTTTCTGAAATGCTCAGTTATGACATATCTGTCTGCTTTAAAGAGACATGCCAGAACAATCATTGGCGTGAGAATGAGACCCTGTGCCAGTGATCCACAGTCACACAGTCGCACACACTGAGCAATACCAATGCTTGTGGACACACTCATACAGTCTTAAAACACTTGCCTGACTAATACACTGTGACCACAGCATACTCATGTAAACTGACAGAATTCACTTTGACACAGACCTTTGCTCTGTTCTAAAACCTAGTGAGCCGTCTCGTAGGCGTCTCATTTTAAGCCATTGTAGGCATTTTCCCGAAACAGAGAATGTTCAAAAAGGTGGGCATTTAAACTATGCTGCCTGTTAATATACCTCATTTTGATAACATTTAAGGTAGTGTTGCATTTACCCTTGGTGCAAAGAGCAATCCCAGAATGCATTGCAACACGCTCTGTAAAAACAATAAATCTAAAACGGGGGCTGAGGCATTATTTTAATGGTAATTAAAATAAACCTGAACAGTACTTAAAACATAGTTCTTTCAATGATTATAGTCAATTTAAAAAGGTTTACTACATCCAATATTTCTTTTTGTTATGCATTTTTAAGATGAGTAGCAGTATGGTGTTGTAAGCTTAGCAACATGCTAATGTCTAACTTTATTGATATTGACTGAGAGTCGAGTCCTACATGTAAAGTGTCTGAAATTAGTCGCTTATGCCGTTTCATCAGGGTCACAAAGCTGCCCTAGGACCAAGTTGTCCACATAAGCAATAGGCAGCAAGACATCTCCACTGAGCTCCTATCTGTCGCATTTATTCTTGAGATGATAGTTTCACAACACAATATTTAACAAACACAGACGCTCATGAGCAATCAGGACCATTCTTTCTGTGAACAGCACAATAGCAGCGCTCACTTCCTGCCTGGATCCCTATCTAAGTTCATACATTCATATATTATGTTTGAGAACAAAAGAAATAGTAAAAAAGAGAAAGAGAGCGAGAGAATAACTGTGAAGAAGAGAGAAGGGATACTGCGCGACAGTCTTCTTGAATAATACATCAGGGTTGACTTGTCAGAGCGGTGACTTCAAAGCGCAATGCATGCTGAGCTGAGAGAAAGAGAGAAAGTAACAGAAGAAGAGAGAGAGGTTGGGATGAAGGGTGGGTTGTTAGAGGAGAATATCTGTGTGTATGAAATCTCCATATGCCCTATCGATGCATTCGTTGCGTTTAGAAATGGATCCGCCCTCCATTTTGAGCCAAACAAAATGTCCTTTGCCATCGTCATATTCCTCTGGTTCTTCTCGCACCTGATTTATCTTTCATTCTTTGTTTTGATTATTAGTTTCTACTCCAGGAGTTCTCAACCTTTCTTGGTCTGTGATCCAATTTTAGCTTTCAGATTGTTTGCAACCTTCATCCACATAGGTGACTTGATACATTGTTAGGAATAATTAGACATTTAGCTATTGTGTAATGTAGTCCACTTGTTTTCTTGTTTTCAGCGTCTCGCACCGATGAAGCTGATATTTGAACACACTGTGCCTTAAAAGTTAAAAGTAGTTCAATTTTAAATATTGTGCATTGAGGCTTGTGAATTTTGCTCTGTTCTGTTGTGCTCCCAGATATCAATTATTTGAGTGCAAGAAGGTGTCTTGTGCAAGTTGCCCCTTACATCGCACACCTCCAGCTCTGCATGTGGATCAGTATTTGGTCTCAAACTTTGCAGGCTTATTCCGTCATTAACAACAGTTTTAGGCCATTCAGTCAGTGATACTTCTGCATATTTTGCTTATGCTGCAATTGTTAATAAAATTGACTTACCTTTGGTCTATGTTGGTCTATGAAAAAGTTTTCTTGTTATATATTATTTTAAATATACCATTAAAAGGTTGCAATTTATGGACATTTCCTGAGATTCCATTTGCAGCACTGGTAAGCCCATATGGGGTTGGGTTAAGTCTCCAAGGCTGAGAACCTTTGGGCTATCTGTTTTTCTGCTTTTTGTATCTTCAGACATTGGCTATTCTCATCTTCACAGTGTTTCACCATTTATTCACCCATCTACCCATTCATCCACTCATCTATCCATCCCTTCATCCTTGTGTGTGAGCTGAGAGCAGAATCCTGAAGAAAGTCAGACTTTACTCCTACCTAAAAAGTAAAGGAAATTGAAAATTTTAACCTTTTCAAATCTTATTATTTTCAAAATTTAAAAAAATTATTCGTACACGCTTATTGCATTAAAATGCACCCAAAATTAAACATTCTGTCATTATTCTTTCACCCTTATGTCACTCCAAACCTATATTAAGTTGCAATATAAAAGAAGAGATTTGATGATTGTTGTTTCCAAACAACGACAGCTCAAACTCTGTCTCTTTAATATCTTAATTATATCTTCTAGACAGTTATGAGATTAAATGAAGAGCAAATAGAAATGTTTGCTTAAGTCTTCTATGTCTCAGATGTTCCTCCTGAGAAAAAAAATCTCACAAATAGAGTTTTAGAGGAAATCTCAACAATGTCTCAAGCTGAGCTCAAATTTGCCAAGTCTGCAATCAAGTCAATATTACTGAAGGTTCCAATATGATCTCAAACTTTTCTTATCACGTTTACCCAAATCCAGATGATTTTAATCACAATCTACATTAATTTTACAGCTCCATACCCCTAATGTATTTTAACACTTGTCTCATTTGTTCCTATTTTTATTTCTATTAAGCAATTTTAGTAGAAATATCTGAAACAAAATTAATATTTAAATGAAACACAACCAAGATCTCCATCAGATCTCCCGAGCTTTGAAAGAGCAACCTTAGAGCAATAAAATATTTCTCTGGGCAATCAAACCAATTTGTGAGGGAACAGGTTACTGAACACCAATATTATCAATGAATAATAAACTAAATTGCAATCTGTTTCACAAAACTACCATTTGTCTTCAGAAGACTTAGAAATGGACTGCTCTTATGAAACTACTGGACTTTTTATCCTTTTGGACCTTGATAAAGGTGGTCACTATGAAAACAGGAGCGTGAAATTGTGCATGAAAATTGTCATAATGCCTAGAATAAATAACAGCATACTAAAAATAATGATGGTGAATAAAAAAATCTTTTTTTTAAGGTGTTCCATCCTTTAAGGGGTGTGCTCACTGACAGCAATTAGCCAATTAACACAAACAAAGCGCTTATTATTAATGTTTTATTTACAGTTGCAAACTTCATTCAACTGTTGCGGTAAACACAAATGGAAATGCAGACAGTGGAACTCATGTTCTCTGACTTATGATAAAGTTGGATGAGGCAGCTGATAAAAGCACCTGCTAGCAATCAATAATACAGTGACTTGCCGAACTCCAGCTTTTAAATCGTTGTCAGTGAAAGGTGCTTTACATTGTTGACCTCGAAACTACTGCTGGCTTTGATGATAGAAAATAGCTATTTAATAGTTTAGTAAATTGCTAATCAAAATAACTTTTGAGTTAGTCACCATACTAGCATGGTGTAGCTTCACTAAAATCAATTCGAAGGCCTCTGCTCTCACAGTCCTCAATCCTATATATGTGTTTTGGGATGTGGATTTGAAATGTCATGTAACATTTATTTTTGCTGTGCCTACACAAACACCTCAGGTTTTGATTTTATTGTTAAAATTACACTGCACATAACTAAGTCTTTGGCTTGGCATATTAAGCTAAACATGCAAAAACACACATCATTCAGTGGCTAAATATATATGATGAGACAGTCTTTGTTATGTGCCAAGCTATAGATAACTATATAGCTATAGGTCCAAGACACAATAAAACTTCAGATGCACACAATTACACACACTTATTACACTACAGACTGCTGTGAAGTCAAAGGGCATTCTAACCCCCTCCTTCTCCATCACTTGCTCTTCTTTTTTCTTCCGCCCACATTTCTCCTTTCTTTTTCCCAAATATTCATCCAAATCAACTTTTTTCCATCTCCCCTCTTCTATGACTCTCTTGTTCTTCCTCTCTTTTACCCTTTTTCTACCTACCCCATCTTCTCCCTTCCTCTTTTTGCTATACTTTTTCTCCTCTATCTGTCTTTCTCTCTCTCTCTCTCTCTCTCTCTCTCTCTCTCTCTCTTTCTTTCTCTCTCTCTCTCTCTCTCTCTCTCTTCTCTCTCTCACAGGACCTCCCAGTATCCGGGCCATGAGAAACATCACGGCCGTGGCTGGTCGCAACACCTTCATTAACTGTCGTGTGATTGGTTACCCATATTACTCTATCAAATGGTATAAGGACGGGATGCTGTTGCCAGACAACCATCGTCAGGTGGTGTATGAAAACGGCACTTTGAAGCTGAGCGATGTGCAGAAGGGGATGGACGAAGGGGCGTATCTGTGCAGTGTGCTCATCCAACCACAGCTCTCCATTAGCCAGACCGTCCATGTCACAGTGAAAGGTTAGCAACTCCTGCTAATGGTTTTAACAGAACTTTAGGGCCTTGAAAAAAAAATCAGTTTCCACTTAGCTTAAAAAAGTGAGTGGGGCAGTCTACATCTGATTTAGAGGCCTATCTGCACCAATGTTTGGAATGAAATCATTTTTAGCAACATTATAAACCACTGCTTATTTTTCAACACTCTCACAGAAAGTCTATATATTCATATGGTAATTATTAATTATTTATGGTGAATATTTGGGATTAGACTTGATGTGAATAGGTTTCACTACTGCTGCTACTACTAATAATAAGAACTGTTTGCAAATGACATTTACATGACATAGTCACATTAGTGAAATATTTCCCCATAGTAGATTTTGTGTAAAACAATTTTGAGTACTTCTGAAAACCACCTTTACAGTCCACCTTTAAAGATTTACGATTTCGAAAATGCAACTCCCTCAATGCAAAACCAATGTTCATTGTAGAACAGTTAATTTTAAACTTTGCTGTGTTTTGGTAAAAGAGTGTGTGTTGGGGTTGTAGGCGGGTGATAAAGGTTATAGATGGTCTTTCCCTCCACTGGAACAAAGACCACAACACTAATAGCCTCTGATTAACAGGATTACAGGCCTTCTCCAGCATTACAACCACTCATCAGTTACTCAGAGTATTTAGCACATGTATGTGTGTGTAGGGGGCTGTAATTTGTGGTATGTTAAATGTAAATAAAAGGAAAGCCACTTTAATGTTGGCTTTAGACTCTTCACCATGTATGCCTATACAAGGGGATGAAGCGGCTAGCCTAAAGACAGCAAGGTCTAGTGTGTGTGTTTGCGTGAATGTGTGTATGTATGTGTGTACTGGTACAACAGAACACTGACTCCAGTGTGAAGTCGCTATAGTGTGCTGCCTGTCTTGTCATGTCTCTGATTTAATTAGCTGAATTTTAACGAGCCCCAGATTAAATCCCCCAGATGTCTCAGATGGAGCCCCCCACCTCTGTTTCCATGGCAATGCCATTATTCCCCATGCCAATTGGGCTCTAATTAGAGCAGCTATTATGGGCTGGAGAGGTGGGATGTGAGCGTGTATGTGTGTGTGTAGTTTTGGAAGGTGATGAGGGTCAGGATTACATTGCAGATCATGGAATGGTTTGAATTTTAATATAGAAGATCTCTAATTCATTCTCCATCAGTTCCTCCTCTCATCCAACCCTTCGACTTCCCCCCCACCTCCATCGGGAAGCTGATGTACATAGCGTGCGTGGTGTCATCCGGAGACATGCCGATCCGAATCACCTGGCGAAAGGATGGGCAGGAGATCGTGTCAGGAACGTCGGGGGTCACCATCGAGACCAAGGAATTCATGAGCTCCCTACAGATCTCCAAAGTCTCGCTGAAACACAATGGAAACTACACCTGCATCGCCAGCAATGATGCAGCCACTGTTAGTTCAGAGCGACAGCTTATAGTAACAGGTGAGCAAAAGAGGATGCATACAATGTGATTTCCTCAAGTAGAACATATTCTTGGTCAACATCCTTGTTGGTCCTGAAACAATATTCACCCAATCACCCAATTTGCTTGACAGAAATGTTGTCTCAGGACCAACTAATCCAGGTACAATGCCTGCTTGGGAAAATCATTGGTAAATGTGATTTTTGTCAAGTAGGCCTAGTTTCTGGCCTAACAGAAACTAGGCCTATCGATCCTAAATCAAGCTTCCTGAATCAAACTAGCCAGATTTCAGGGATAAGAAAATGGGTAGAGTTACTGTCTTGTACATGGTTCTGATCAACCTATAATTTTCTCCTAATTTCCATGGTTCTGTATAAGGGATACGGTTGGGGTTATGCATGTTTGACAGAAATTCTTCACAGAAGAAACATAATGACCATGTGTCACATTAAACTTGTCACTAGTATTCATTTGGGGTCAAAATCTTAAATTTATTTGTATCTCCTCTCTTTAAACAATGTGTTCTCTCGATTATCCTAGTTCCTCCTCGTTTTCGGGTTCAACCCAATAACCAGGACGGAATCTACGGCAAGTCAGAGGTTTTGAACTGCTCTGTTGAAGGTTACCCTCCACCCAAAGTTGTCTGGAAGCATGCCAAAGGTACCATCTTAAGCCCCTCTTCACAAATGAAAGAAACATTATTTGATTTTCATTTTAATTCCAGTAAGTCTGTGATTAGCCACAAACCTGGTTATTCTAAGTGCTGTATTATTTAAACATCACAAAATTCTCTTCATCACGGTTCTTTAGGTATCGGGAACCCCCAGCAGTACCACCCCGTTCCACTTACAGGTCGTATTCAGATCCTGTCCAATGGTTCACTGTTGATTCGTCACGTGCTGGAGGAGGACCGAGGGTACTACCTGTGTCAGGCCAGCAATGGAGTGGGCTCTGACATCAGCAAAAGCATGATGCTTACTGTAAAAAGTGAGTCTGGCTTCTTATGTTATCTCTGTAAGGTAATATCAGCTCAAAGTTGCGATACATGATGTGAACAGAGCAGAACAAATCAACAAACCAAAATTATGTATTGCTAGCTGTTAGCGCATCCTTTCTGACAATACAGTTTTGATGTCTTTATAGTTTAAGTATGAGAGGACAGTGCACTTTAAAAAGTTACTGCATGTTTGGAGTCCAGACACAGTAGGATTTCTGAATGCAGTTTGACCTCCATTGGTTGGGTTGGGATGGATTGTATTGGTGTGTGTGAGGTCTTTGTTTAAGAAGGGACCTTAGATGGGCTTTTATGTCTCAGACTGATGCCTGCGGGAAGGGTTTGAAATGCTTGGCTAAACACACACACCCCAACTCTGCACACACAAAACACACATATACCTGCACCTGTCACAGTTTGTCACTCAAACTAATGACCCGGTCTTATAATATATCAGTCATACTAAAGCAAGGAATACACCAAGCCTTTGACACTCCTGACTACTGTATACAAGAATCATAAAGTGTGTGTGTCTGCGAGTGAGGCGCTTTTGATAAGACAGAGGAATTCAAAACAACAGGTTTGAATCCAACAAAGCTCATTTATTTAACATTACGACAGAATCTGTAAGGCCATCTCATGACTGATCGTTAGATCAGACACACAGTCTGTTTCGCTCACATCCATAATATTGATTTCACACATTAGTGTGGAGTGCAGAAAACTTGCATCCACACAGCACTGCCCCAGGCTTGAGTTAAAACCAGGACACATTGAAACTAACATGCACGGGTGTGTTCATTAAAGCAGGCAGAACATTCTACCTTCACACAAAATAGTGCCATATTTCACCCCAAATCAAATTAAAAATTACAAATTATATTTGATCACATTCAATACCATAATTTACCTAATAATTCTCATTACTGTAATGAAACCAAAAATTATTTTGATTATTGTAATATAAATTATCCTATCAACACACCTTGTATAAAAGATACTTAAGATACTTGTAGAAAAGATACCTGCTTTAACACAACTGTAATTTAAAAAGGTGTCTTGCAATCTAAGTAGTATTCATTTAACCGTTTTTTTATTTTTATTTAGGGTATATTATTAATGCAGTGCCAAAAATCGTTCAAATAACAATTGTGTGATGCAAATCCTCTGTATACATTTTTGGGGTGAATTATGACAATGACATTTCGTGACAGTTTTCATAAAGGTAACTTCAGGGTAGTAATAAGTTGAATTGGTAGAATAAATTTGACTGTGATGTTACCTACCAAGAGATGACTAGAATATTTATGTGAAGCCTGTGGCTATCAGCAGCTTTGTGTTTACAGGATCCCACTTTTTTTATGTCTAACAAGGTCTCTCTCTCTCTCTCTCTCTCTCTCTCTCTCTCTCTCTCTCTCTCTCTCTCTGTCTCTCTCTCCCCCTCTGATTTAGTGTTTGTGTTATTGATTGAATCGTTCCTCTGTTCTGACTCTCTCAATTCTATCCGTTTCACTCGTTGGAAGAGGAGAGAATGAATAAGTGATGAAAACAAAACAGCGTAACCCTCCTCAGATCGATATTGTGTGTGTGTGTGTGTGTGTATGTGTGTGTGCGGGAATCAGTGCCAGAGAGGAGTTACTTGAGGGGGAATGAGTGAGTAGGAGAGTGTAATAAAGTGATTTAGGGGCTAAAGAGAAAGAGACACAGTTATGTTCACCAAACGGCAGGTGTTGGGCTCAAGTAACGCTGACCTCCGAGTGGTTTTCCTTTAAAATTCAGTTTCATTTCATTTATTCACCCCTTGTCCTCTTATATTCTTTTCTCCTGCAGTTCCAGCTATGATCACGTCCCACCCCAACACCACCATGGCCATAAAGGGTCAGAACAAGGAGTTAAATTGCACTGCCCGGGGTGAGTATCCCATCATCATCCGCTGGGAGCGGGGCGACACAGTCATCGACCCTGACCGCAACCCTCGCTACTCCATCACCACCAGCCCCAATGAGAAGAGCGATGAAGTCATCTCCACACTGAAGGTGAGACATGCCCATACACACACCGAAATTGTAGCATGTACACATTCTTAGTAAAAAAAGTGCCATAGTTGTTGATTAATGTCTGGTAGAATCTCTAAAGATTTTGATTGAAAAATAAGCTGTAAAAATAAGATGACTTTTTGTTATAAGTCAAGAACCACAATACAGAAACTTGTTCTTGATTTGCAATACTGATAAATTTACTTAATACTTGAGATGTACAGAATAAAAAACTCACTGTGTTTTTGAGGCAGATGACTTATCAGACCACTCAGACAAACTTAGATGCAATGATTTAGTCAATGTTTTGAAAGCAGCACATATATACATAATCCCACCAACTACAACAGGGATTATAAAGAGCCAATCAACATTACCTCACCTGTTTCTGATAATTCTTCTAGAAGATTGACTGTAATATTGTACAATGGGCTTTTAAAACAACACGAAGAGCGAAAGCGAAACAAATTCACCTCTCTCAACCACTTTTTCTCTTCTCGCAGTTAAAGCCAGCCGAGAGGGGTGACTCTGTCTTTTTCTCATGCCACGCTATCAACTCATACGGCGAGGGCCGTGGGCTCATCCAGCTGACAGTGCAAGGCAAGACAGTCGGCTATGAACAGCACAAATCTTACATGATACTCTTTATCTGAAGACACAAAATCAATAATTTACCTCCTGGCCCCCGAGCCACCACTTACTCTTCAGTATCGCTCTCTCTCCATTTGTCTTAATCTCTGTCATCCGTTTGAAGTAGTTTTCCACATGTTTTGTTTTCAGAACCCCCTGATCCCCCAGAGCTGGAGGTTCGAGAGGTGAAGGATCGCAGTATGAACCTGAGATGGACACAGCGATTCGATGGCAACAGTATTATAACCAGCTACGACATTGAGTACAAGAATAAATCTGGTATGCCATTGTGTTGTTTCCATTTCAAGCTTGGATGAATTACATTGAGAGCATGCATTAAATATGTATTTGTATGTCAGAGAAATATGTAGCACAATACCTGAAAAGATGAATGGGACGTGAATGGATTTCTGCACTGTTGCAGCTCGGGTGTATTGCCTTTTACTGTTGTTTGTAAACCTGCGTTCGTCTTGGTTTCCCAAGCATTGCTTGTTTGTCCTGACCATTTCATTTGACGTGTAAACAGTCCTTTTTGCATACCAACAATTGTAATGTTTTGGAACTGTCTGGTTCGAGGTGTGATGTGTCTATGTTGTTTCGGCCCTGTTGTAGACCCATGGGAGCTGAAACATGCCACCCGTAAGATCTCACCCACCAACAATCAGGCCAACATAGTGGAGCTCCACCCGGCATCTGTCTACAGCATCCGCATGTACTCCTACAACAAGATCGGGCGCAGTCAGGCCAGCAAAGAGCTGACCATCAGCACAGAAGAAGCACGTACGTATTAAATACGGTAGTAACCGTTAATGGTTTGTTTTACGCAAATGTGGTTTTCTATTGTGGTGTGATCGCCATTGTCATCTTCTCACAGCTCCTGATGGTCCACCAATGGATGTGATTCTTCAGCCAATGACCTCTCAGAGCATCCGTGTCACCTGGAAGGTAGAGCTGTTTACCAAGTTCTCGAATGATCATTCTTTGAAATGGTTGTTTAAAGATGCCTTATGGTTGAACAAACATTGTCCTAAAATACAATCAGGTTTAATCATTTTCTCTCTATACAGGCACCTAAGAAGGAGCTTCAGAATGGAGTGATTCGTGGCTATCAGATCGGTTATAGGGAAAATGGGCCGGGCAGTAATGGTCAGTACAGCATAGTGGAGATGAAAGCCACGGGAGACAGCGAAGTATACACACTGGATAACTTGAAGAAGTTTGCTCAGTATGGTGTGGTGGTGCAGGCGTTCAACCGGGCAGGAACCGGACCTTCAAGTTCAGAGATCAATGCCACCACGCTTGAAGATGGTATGAAATGTTCTCACACTTGTGATAATGCATGTGGACTATAAACACAAATTGTTGCATGCAGTCAAATCAGCATATACCTCCTTCTGTTGTATAAGAATAGTATTATTGTCAATACAGTTGTACATATTGTCACATGTTGTTAGTATATTGCAATGCAGCAAGTTATTTCCAGTAACCATCATACGAATATGGTCGTATATAGTATCTATCTCTCACATGTCAATCAAAAAACACAGCCCAAATCTTCTGGGGATTTCTCTGTGTTTGTGCATGCATGTCTCATGCATACAGGGTGATTCTGGCCCTTGGCTCTGACCCTCATGAATGTAACTGTCACAGCAACGACAGTGATATTGATGCTGTTAAGGATAATACTGTAGTAGTAACAACAAGCAAAGGAAAAATAACAATAATTATCCCGTCTGCCGAGGCCCCTTTCCCTGATCCATTGGTTTTCCTCCCAGTTTAATTATCTGCAGCTGAGCGCATTGTCTTTTTCTCTCTCTTTTTTATCTTTCCTTCAGATCCCTCTCTCCGGCTTTCAACTTCCCTCCTATCCAATCCCACTCCATTCTCAGAACACCTTTCATTTCTCTCTCCCGACTTCCATCTCCCGAATTCCCCTTCTGTTCTTTCACTCGCCCACCCCTGTCCCACTGTCTCTCTTCTGCATCCTTATTTTTGGAAAGCTCTTGGGTTTTCTTTGTGCTCCCAATGCTATTGAGTTCTTCCTTCGTTTTTCTGTTTTCCAGAAAACTGATGACTGCTTATATCCTCATCGGTAGTTCTCCTGTGGTTTTTAGTTGTTCTTCTAAATGTAACGGCCTTAAAATTTTACATTTTATGGTTTATTAGATCCTACCACCTTGATCAGGATGGTTTGTCATGTTGAAACCAGATCTTATTTATCTTATTATCATGTTGAGACCAGTAGTCTTATCTATCTAAGCTAGCTTGGACCAGCTGGAAATTATGAGAAATGATCTCATAATTTCTTTAAAAAATTAAATCACATTATATATACATAAAAGATTTATCACTTATCTCATATCTCATATCAGGTGTTTCTCACTGGATTTCCAGCAGAACCGACCCATGGTGACCATAATCTTGTCAGGTGGAATGTGTTTCTGGATCAAATGTCTTGTTGGTCCTGGAACAGTATTTTTTGTAATAGAGGAGATGTTTCTCCAAAAAACATGTAGTAGACTAATAGATAAATAAATTGGATTCTACAAATAGATCAATTGTAAATTAAAACAGTGTTTACATATAGTAAGTGTATAGCATATATTTGAATATGTACAGTATGTATAACTCATACAATTTTGTCTTGAAGCTAAATGTCAACAAAAGTATACAAAAAATGTTAATGCAGGAACTCATCTGAATTGGCAAAATCACAGTCAGCAATCCTGCATTCTTGTACTGCTGTCATTTTATTAAATCATATGCTAGTATCAAACAATTGCTCTATAAGATGTCAGTATACGAGTTTTGTGTTTGTCAAATGAAAATCTAGAGCAAGAAGCTGGTTTTTGGGTCCAGGGTTAAACAGTCACTATGAGTGCTTATAGGTGCTCTGTCAGGCCGCTCTGCCCTAAATGGCAGTTTTAGTGTAGTCCACCAGGGACCCTAAGGCCTCTTCAAACAAATGCTATCATTTCTCCTCCACACCCCCCACCATCTCCTTTGCTCCCTTTCTCTCTTTCTGTGCCAGCTGCAGCTGTTCCCTTACATAGCCGAGCCAGTTTTATTCCTCCTTCATCCTTCTTTTCATCCTGTCGTCCGCACACGTTTTTTTTCCCTCCTAGCAAAAGGCACAGACAGCTTCTGTGTCCCCCTCAATAGTGCCATTATTTATTCAGGGACACAATTTGGCACATCATCGCCGCCACATTTGCGGTGTATCCGGCAAAAATGGAACCCGTTCAGTAGGTGAAACAGCTCGGGATCAAGATGACTGTAATGTTTGACTTCTCTTCAGTTTCGGGACATGATTGTTCCGTCTGTTTTGAGTGCAGTTACAAGACTGTTGATGCTCTTGGGCCATAGCAAGTGCTACAATTGCAGTATATTACCGTCATTTTACTGTATCACTGTAATTGTGCTCTTTTACTGCAATTTTTTCTTTCCACTTTACCTATTGTATCTTGTTCCACTGGTGCCTGAATTTTTTCCCGAGCATTTCTTTTCACTTTCATGTGATTTTTCTCCTGTTTTCTCTCGCAGTTCCCAGCCAGCCACCCCAGAATGTGCGGGCCATCACGGTGACATCAGATGAGGCAGTGATCACGTGGTCCGAGCCCCCACGAATGACCCTGAATGGGGTTCTGAAGGGTTACCGTGTGGTGTTCTGGTCCCTCTACCCCGATGGAGGTGGGTGCTGTGGGGGCCAGACACTGGGGCTTAACCAGAGTAATTATACGCTACTACTGTTACTTCCCCAGTAGCTACTACAGTCCCTCCAGAGCGCCCCCTACTGTCCACTTGTGTATTTGTATTCTGCCACCCCAAATCACAGAGGATGTGCATTTGTGGGTGGACAGGTGTATGTGTTTGCAAGTATTGTGGCAGTACTATGGTACAGTAATGGTATCAGATAGTAATACAAAGGTGCTTTCGTGTACCATGGTACCATATTCATATACCAAGGTATTTCAAACTACATTAAAGAATAACATGTCAAAACAGAAATACCATGGTACATTTTTGTTGTGTGTAAACAGTTCTCCTGTGTAATGTGTTCATATTAGACTGTAAGTATTAATATGTATTTGCACATGCAGAAGGGGATAATTAGTCCTTCAGTGTTTTTATTTTCTTCTGATGTCACTCAGAATGGGGCGAGATGCAGAACATCACCACCACTCGAGAACAAGTGGAGCTGAAAGGTTTGGAGAAGTTCACCAACTACAGTGTTCAGGTTCTGGCCTACACACAGGCAGGAGACGGGGTCCGCAGTAATGTCCTGTACATACAGACACGAGAAGACCGTGAGTTCACGCTTGTGTGACCATTGATACACACATGATCACCGATCACATATAAATAATATACTGTATACAAAACTTGATAATGATAATAAACTTATTTAATGTCACAAGTGTAAACAAAGATATTTGGGAATTCCATCAGTTCATATATCACTGAATTATAATGTAGATTTCCTTTTTCTGTTGAGACAGTGTACTCATCCCTACACAAACGCACTAACCCTGCTCCAAAACCTAGCATGCTGTCTTGCTTTCTACCCCCTACATAGGCTGCTACCTTTTACGATATCATCCTAAACATTATAAACACTGTAGTAACTGATTTCAAATATTTTTATCATGAATTATATGTGATGCTGCCTTAGAATTTGTCCAAATCAAGGTATCTTAGAAGGTAGCATTTGTTGCCAGCTGTTTGGTAGACATCATAGAAACATCATAGACATTGATGCCATAAAATGCTGTCAAGGTAGGCAGCTCGCCAAATGTTGGAAAAAAGCTGCTAAGTCTTTTATCTGTGACATATAATTGTGACTCTCCAAAAAGCCTTCAACCCAGACAGTAGAGAACCTGTGTTTCTTTCAGACACACAGCCACATTATGTGCAAGCCACTTCCCCTTTACCCCCATCTCTATTCATGCTCAAGGGTGTGTGTGTATTTGTGTGCATGTGAGGTGGGGGCTGGTTGTGGGGAAATCTTGCCACACAAAAACCACATTAGCTGGAGGCAAGTGCAGCCTGGTCCAAATCTAGAGGATGCTGGATTACTGGATGCGGTCGCCGTGGCGACATTTGGGCTCTGATATACCATTAGTACAGATAATGAGAATTAAGATGCCAAATGGGGAGGGGGCATAAAAGCGTGCATGTGTTTCAAAGCAGATCCCTCATCCAGCTTACCACCCAACACAAGAAGAAGGATTTAATTTGTGTGGATTAGCTGACATTAATTTTCTTCTTACACTGGTTGGGATAGGATTACAGCCATATCTCTTTTCCTTTCCCTGGTGGGTATTGGGAGGTTCAAGGAAATGAGGGGTGTCTGGAGGAGAGGAGAGTTGAATTAGTCACTTTCATTTAATTGAATAAGAGGTAAATATATGTGCAAGTTCTTGGTTCTGTATGTGTGGTGCCAGTTTGACAAGGCTTCCTTTAGGCCTGTTCCACCTTATCTTGTTCTCTCATTCTCTGGTCATTAGGGCTGCTATTTTAAGCTTTTTTTGTCTTGTTTATAACTGTGCATGYCTCTGTTAGCTCAACTGATAGATAATGGTGCTAAAGTCATGGGTTTGATTCTCAGAGAACACAAAGTGACAAAATGTATATGCATTTAATGCTATATGAGGAGTTAATTAATGGGGATGTATGGGATATAAACATATCTAAAATCTAATTTCTCAAATTACTTTCATTTTTTCAAATTATCATAATTTAAAGCAAATTATGCAGTTCTACAATCAGTCATCCCTTAGAATATCACAGTTTGTTATCATGTGGGACCTTAACCACTAATGGATTAAGGACTGAACTGATGTTCATGGTCAATTTTTCTCCAAATGCTCATTTAATCTCAATTTCTTCTTGAACATCTCTAGACACACACAGTATGGTGATGGTGGTGTGATGATTATTTTTAGGACGAGTGGGATGTGATGGGGCATGCATTGTATTTGGGGTCAGTCTTTAAAAATATAGTGGACTCATACCTGTATACACACGCTTTAAATCAAACAACAAACAGAAGGCTTTGTATTAAGGCAGCATTGCATATACCCTTAATTAATAGAGCAATCCCAGAATGCATTGTGACAAAAATGTTTTAAAGATGGCTGAATGTGATATATAATAATGTTCATAATGATTATAGATAATCAGTCACTTATGCTGCAAGCTGGTCTGGTTTTATAGAGAATCTGGGCAGTTGTAAGCTGGTCAAATGGGGAGACCATCTAAGCAAAGCTAAGCAATCATTTTAGGCTGATTTAAGCGGTTTTAAGCAGGGTCTTCTTTCATAGCAGTTCTTCCTTGGCCCTCCTAATGAAAATTGCACAGAAGCTTCATAAAAGCCCAGAAAAATACACATAAACAGAAAACAACTTTCAGTGTTTCACACGTCATCTTGAGACAAACCCTGTGGTCACAGAAAAGTAAAGTATTCTACAATGCCACTATTAGACATTAATTCAACTTTGTATCTTTTGTTTTCTCTCTCTTAGACCCCGGCCCTCCAGCGGGCATCAAAGCGGTGCCATCCTCTGCCTCCAGTGTGGTGGTATCTTGGCTCCCCCCCATCAAGCCTAATGGTATCATCCGCAAATACACAATCTACTGCTCCAGCCCAGGATCGGGCCAACCGGTGAGGCATACGAAGGGGCAAATGTGTTTTTTAAAGCCACTTTTGGCCTTGCCATTGCTTAGTTTAGTCATTTTTATTTATAAATAAGGAAGTAATGCAGTTGGGTGTTTATTAAAACTTGTGGCAGTTAATATTTGTGTGTATATCACACAAATGTGTGCTTTATTTTGTATGGGTGTGTAAACAGTATGCATGTGTTTTAGATTTCATCTGTTTTCTTTTAATTCTAGTTATAAATTTGTGTCTATTTGTCTATTTGCGTCTGGGTTTGTGGCGAGTGTATTTTTAATCTCTGCATGTGTGAGGTTGTGCTGCAGTATCAGCGAGATGTGTGTGTGTGTAAATGAGAGGCTCATACTGCAATGTGTGCATGCAAGCTCACCCTCCCCATCTCATTTGCATATCTGCGTCTCATCACGTTGCCTAGACAACCTCATCTGTTCATCAGGGAGGGCAGGAAACAAGCTGACAGCACACACACAAACACACACACATCTCACAGGCTCTATCACATTTATAACCACCTTCTTGACAAACACACACACACACACATAATTTGTGTACTCTCACACTGAATTAATGTACCTGTCCAGATGTACACATGCTCACTCTCTCTCTCTTTCGCTCATTCACAAATCTCTCTCTTCCTCTCTCTCTCCTTCTCTTTCTCTTCTGGCGGAGCATGGAGTGATTACTATGTAAATGAGTGTGAGAGGAGAAGGGGGGGTTGGGGGGTCAGACTCAGCGTGCGGGGAGTACTTTTGTTCCTCTTTTCATTATCTCCCTCTATCGCTCCCCGGATCACTGCTATCTCCACACCGAAGGAATATTTTAATATCCGTTACAGCGCTCCACCCCCCGCCCGCACCTCCCTCACCTGAATCATGCTGAGAGAGAGGGAACGTGGAAGGAAAAGATGAATTGAAGCTAGCAATCGCAGGATAGATTAAAATCATGTAAGAGAGAGAAGTTGTGTTTTAAAATCTTGTGAGCTTCCAACCTAGACAGCATTTGAAGGCATCTTAGACATGCTTTGGGCAGGAAGGGTATTCCAGCCTTTTAAGATACCTAATTTTGGCTATTTTATAAGCATCTTAGCATATTTTTAAGGACAAGACAATCCCAGAACACATTGTATCTACGATGAGGGCACATTGAGAGACAAATTGAAACTTTTCAGCATAAAGTATTGGTGAAAATGTGGCAAACCTAACATTTGCATGTGCTGTGTTTATTTTGGAGTATTACTGTTGTCTTGGCAACGGATTAAACAGAGCTAAGATTACTACACTGTTAGAGGCAGCTGATAACATGGTCAAATTCTTTATATATAGAAACTGCTAATAAACAAGCAAAGGTAGGAGGCAAATACATGTAGAATTTTATGAAAGACAGGTTCCATGTTCCAGCAGAATACGACTGAGCTTTCTGGAGACTTCTGTAGGCACAGATTCTATGTGGGCCTACTTGAGGTTCCATCCGTTAGGAAGCTGCCTATAGCAGCAGGCTATGTAGGCGGTAGACAACAAGACATCTCACTAGAGTTTGGAACAGAGCTAGTGAGACGGTAAGACAGGCAGGTATCTCTCAAGGATAGTGATGATGAATAGAGTGTGGAAATACGTTTAACCAAAATGCATTAGCCCACACAATGTGATGAAAAACAGTTAATCCAGAACAAGACAGGCTGTGTATGTGTGTATGTAGTTAAGCAGACATGGTTTCAGGGCCAGAGAGTATGAGGACAGTGTGGTAGGGCGATGTACAGAGTCTCTGTGTTTGCATATCTGCAGGCGTTCGACACAACAAACGTGTTTGGATGGCAGACACACGGTTTTGAACATGCTACAATTACAGGGAAACCCTGCAGCACAGCTTAACGTCACGTTACTGAGCATACGTGTGTGTATACATTGATAGAGTTTTACACTTTTGTTAAATAATAAAAATACTCATCGTAGTGGGAGTGTGCTTTAGCAGCAGATATCTTTCATTAGTCGTCTCTATTGTTAGTATTATCTGAGGCTGACTGATCTCGTGTGTCTGGAGGTATTGTCTTTCTACCTTCTACTTGTGTAAAGCCCCCTGGGTCTCTCTCCCTCTCTCACACACACACCTCACAGAAAGAAATAATGCAGGAATCTTGTAGTGTGTTATTTAGCTAACGTCATTAAGTCGAGGATAAAGGAAAGAATTGTGTTTGAATAATCAGTTTCTCCAGGTGTCGCCACAGCACGAGTCACTTCTGTTTCCACCTTTGTAGCCAGTACCAAAGTCATCAGCTTTGCTCAGTTTTAGCTTAAAAAAGCAGTTTTATTAGGCCAAACTTAAGCGCACAAATACACTCTAAACTGCGGACAATCCCCTTGTACCTACTAATGTCCTTGCACCTCTGTACCTTTAAATAGCCGCATTATTCCATCATTATTGACTGACTGCAACTGTTCGTGTGTAATGATTTTGCAATGATCCCAGGCACCTAGTGAATACGAGGCTAATCCTGAACTGCTGATATACCGAATCACCCACCTGACCCGGGGTCAGCAGTACCTAATCTGGGCGGCTGCCGTCACCACTGCCGGTCGGGGAAACATCAGCGAGAGGGTCACCGTGGAGCCTGCTGGCAAAGGTGAGCTCTCCCTGGAGTTTAATGGAAAAATAAGCGTTGATGTTTGTGTGTTATAAGCATCGACAGGCAGACAATCACAATCACTTTTGCACATGCACTTTAATCTCAAAACAAATAGACTGAACAGTTTCTGTACAGAGATCAATGTTAGAGGCTTTCTAGCTGCAATTTAGATGTGTTTATCCCAAGATTATGTCAAAACAGGAAAATTGCCTGGTAGGGCAGAGGACCTGAGTGAACACAGGATGTTTTGAATTATTATGCGTCACTGATTTTCAGATTTCCTTTTTCTCCCATTAACCTCCAACTGTCCACTCTCCTGATGGATGGAGGGATAATCTGTTGTTTATTGTGTGGAGGGGAGTAAAGATGAAACAATGACCTGACCAGTACGCCACACAATAGAGAGAGAAAATAAAGGGGCAGTTTAATCAATAATTCTCGGGTCAAAAAGCAAAGGAAGAAGTGTGTGTGTGTGTGCGTGTGTGCGCGTGTGTGCGTGCGTGCGTGCGTGTGCGTGTGTTCTTTACATTCAGAACTCATAACTCCAAATCAGTTTCTGTCTCAGTATTATGTTTAGGAAGAACTAGCTTTAAATATTTAACCCACTTTCCCATGTATTTGAACATGTGATGTGTATACCTATAATAAAATGTTAAATAATAAAAGTACAGTATGGACTGCTTACTCAGATCACCCTTATTATGTAGTAGAATTGACATGTTCTCAGTAATACGTCTGCCTCCCAAACTGGTTTTGAGGTACAATGTGCATTGATGCATTTATAGTGACTGTAGTTTGTCGTTCTCAGCTCCTGCTAAAATCCTGTCATTCGGGGGAACCGTGACCACTCCGTGGATGAAGGAAGTCCGGCTGCCATGCAGCTCAGTGGGAGAACCCACACCCACCATCAAGTGGACCAAAGACAGGTCTAAGATCAGTTATCATAATATACTTTTCCCATCAGTCTCTAAAGCACAGATTCTCATGGGTGTAGTGTCACAAAACCTGCTTGTGAATCACACTAGTATGATCTGACCTTCACAGTGAGGACACTGCCATCCCGGTTGCTCAGGATGGTCACCGAAACATTCTCTCCAATGGTACCCTGGTGCTGCGCTCTGTGAAAGCAGAGGATTCTGGGTACTACACCTGCACGGCCACCAACACTCTGGGGTTTGACACAATCATTGTGAACCTGCTGGTGCAAGGTAATAGCATACAAGCATCCAAAACAGCAATGTTCATCTTTTCAACAAGAACCCAGTCAAAACTGTATCTGTGTTACAGTTCCTCCAGACCAACCTCGTTTGACCGTCTCCACCACTTCAACTTCTTCTATCACTCTGGCCTGGATCCCAGGAGACAATGGAGGAAGCTCCATCAGAGGTACAAGAAAACTGTCCTAAACTTTCTCTAAATTTCCGTCTCAGATTTGGGATGCTGAAAATAAAGTCTTTAGCTTTTCTTGTTTTTTCTTGGCTCCAATGAGAAAAGACCCCAGTCTTTTCACACAAATCTCCTCCAGAGTTTCAGAAGAGATCTCAACAATGTCTCAAACTGTGCTCAAATTTGCCTTAAGTCAGAGGTTTTAATATGAACTCAAACACTTACGTTATGTAAGCTATGGTCTACATTAATTCTGTACTTTGCACTTTTTAAAGAACCTTCAAAGACAGAGCTGAGACATAACTGAGAACTCAACTGAGTATGCAAAGCAACCTTAAAAAAAAAAAAATCCAGTCTCTGGCTCTGTCTCCATCTTCATCTTTTGCTTTCTGTCTACAGTGTGTTTTACCTTCTCTTTTTTGACTGTTTCCCTGACTTTCACTCACTCTGTTTAATCTGTGTGTCACATGTCAACATGTATCTATAGACCGCTTGTGTCTCGCAGCAAATTAGGTAAAAACATGAGATGTCTACAGTGTGTGTGTGTATATATAGAAGGATGGGAGGTGAATATAGAGGGCTGTCAGTGGGTAAATCCCTTTGATGTGGCACCCTTTATTTTACCATCTGCCAAAGCTGAAGAGAGACACCAAATCTGGCGTATTCCTAATGATGGGCGACGCCATATTGTGCTGCTATTTGCATAACTGTGCAGTCAGCATCTCTCGCTTTCTTTCACTGGGTAACTAATGGTGGTTTACAGCCATCAGATCAGCTCTTTATCTGAGATTGTTGCTCTGATTAGATTGTTGGGTTGATATGCCATCTGGTGGTAATGCTAGGAATTACTAGCATAAGTCCTTACCAATTAAAGTGTGGAAGGCTAGCATATGCTATTCAAAATGTATTGTATACTGGCTACCATTTTTTAGAACTAAACTGTGACGATGTATGCAATGACAAACGTTTCAAGAATAAAAATTAAAATGATTTTTGTTACTTTATACTATTGCAATATATGGTTTGTTGTTCTGGTTATGTATTACAGTGTATAAAATCTACATACTCCAAAAATAACATTGGTAGCAGCATGCTAAAATGCTATTCTGAATACCAGAAAAAAAAAAACACTGTGTCACATATTTGTGTTCAGGTTTCGTGCTGCAGTATTCAGTAGATAACACTGAGGAATGGAAAGATGTCTTCATTAGCTCCAGCGAGCGATCCTTTAAGTTAGACAACCTGCGCTGTGGTACCTGGTACAAAGTCAAACTGGCAGCCAAAAACAGTGTGGGCGCCGGACGCATCAGTGAGATCATTGAAGCCAAGACTCACGGCAGAGGTGAGGGGACCAATCTAGCGTGTTTTCAACATTTTAGGAACTGTATGACAACGTTTTTACCATATAAGTTCCCACACACAAGTTTTTAGCAAAATGTGCTCATGTTGGCTTTGACTGTTCCTGTAGAGCCGCAGTTCAATAAGGACCAGCCTCTATTCACCCACATCAACTCCACCCATGCCCGCCTCAACCTGCAGGGCTGGACGAGTGGCGGGTGTCCCATCACTGCTGTCCTCCTGGAGTTTCGGCCCAAAGGCACCTGGGCCTGGCAGAGCGTTCGCACCAACGCTTCGACTGACATATTTCTCGCGGAGCTGCGTGAAGCCACCTGGTATGAGCTGAAGATGAAGGCCTGCAACAGCGCTGGCTGCGGCAACCAGAGCTCCCAGTTTGCAACACTGGACTATGATGGCAGTAAGCAAACAAACGAGAGTCTCTTTAAATGTCATAACCTTAGTGTGGTGTGATTGGCTGAAATGATTGATGCTGTCCAATCGGGTTACGCATTTTATTAGCTATGTTCGGAGCAGAATACTAGCATTCTACATACTGTACCATATACAAAATATACGTAGCAGGTTGTGTACTGTTTTATAAAAGATTTTATGAAGCTTTTGTATATTCTTAAAGTAAACACAAAACATTTTAAATGCAAAACATTTAAACAGTAGTACACAAGTTTGTATGTTTAATACAGAAAGTGGCATCTTAGAAATAATTTCTGTTATTTTTACAGTATTTTTGTTCTAATTTTAATGACTAAGTCTTGGTAATGATTAAAAATCAACTCCAATAATTCAATTCAAGATTCAATCATCACTTTAAAGATAGAAGGTCAAGTCAAGCTCTGTGGGATAATGTGCTATATTGTGCTGTACAGTTTGGCAGTTAATTTGCATGCTAGACACAATATACCTGCTACATAAACGGTATATAGCTACAGTCATTCAATCCTTATATACTGTACGTATACAGGAAACTGCACATAGGCCTGTTTAATGCAGAATAACAAAGAATCACTTGCAACTGGCAAAATAACTTTTAGCTGACGGCTTGAATTTTAAAGGTAAGAGGTTTTGACGTAATTTGACTAATCTGGGATCATTTGACTCTTTTTCCTCTTGTCCGCAGGCACTATTCCTCCCATTAAATCAGCAAGAGGGGAGGGAGACGATGTTAAAAAGCTTTTCTCTATCGG
>JAZGTK010004808.1:0-23655 GCA_036877625.1 Ambastaia sidthimunki
GGTTTTGTTCGTTCGGCTCGCGTTACGCAGATGCAGACATGCTTCAGTATCAGCACACCTGGAACAACACCGATGTATACCTGTCAGACTTTAACATTGTGCTCTTAAGTCTTAACCACTGGGGAAGAGTTTAAACAACAATAAAGCACATGTAATGTCCTTCTTAACTGTAATAATTTCTTTTTATTTAAAGCTTTTGTGATGCTTTAGAAGATCAATCAGTTGGTCTACGAACTCATGGTTTAATTGTAACGATTCTTTGTCATATATACAACCAGGCATATTAATTTTTACAATTTAAAATAATTTGTTATACAATAATCAGTAGATATTAAATTTCTGAGGTGGTTCAGGTAATTTCTAGAAAATTATTTAATGACCATATGTTAAATATATCAATTATTACAGTTTATTAAATATGTACATTTATGAAATACACTTTTGATTAGAACAAGCAATACTTTTAAAATGTGTTTTTGTGGGTATGTTTGTAATCTGATTAGGATCTGATACAAACAGCTACACTGGCTATGTGGCAGTTAAAAGGGTTACTGTTGAAAATGCAAATGACTGTTCTGCTTGCCTTTGGCAGTAGATTAGATGGAAAGTCTGTATCTGACCATGCCCCCGGTCTTCAGAACAGCCCGGCTTGTGTGTTCAAACACATAATAGACATTATCTGAGCAGATGTCACCTGCACCAGTTGTTTGAACCTGTTCACATTTGCCCTTAGAGGAATTAGTGGTTTCCATGGTGCTCTCAAGAAAACGTCAACCAGGTGACATTGAGGTCTATTCACTAACTATTCAAATACAGCACAGGCCAGTTTCAGGGGACCTTCACACCTGTTTGTAAACTGCCAGTAAATCCATAGCAATCAGAAAAACAATATCTTACCTAAATGGAGTTTTACACAACCTTTGCAAAAAAAATTTAAGTTTATTTGATCACTTATGAAACGTGGACTTTAAATGTGTAGTATTCAAAATGTACGTTTACTAGGATACAGTACAACAGCTTGAAGCAATATAGAAGCATCATGTTTCTGATATGCAAAGAAATGATTTGCATTTCAAATAATGACAGTTACAAAAAAGACAGACATTGAGGCAATGAGAAGCTTAATAATAGACCATAAATAAAAGATTTACCATAAACATCTTCTTTTCCAGAAGTTTGTTATTCTTTTACATTTATAAATAAATTTAAGGGGCAAATTATTTTATAATAGGAATCTAGATTGTACATATCCCAAAACATTAACGTCACCTTTTAAAAAGTGTGTCTGCTCTAGATGATTTGTGGATCCAATGTGACTTGCCAATAACATGGACATTCCCCTAGAGTAAACTGCAGTTACAGTAATTGCTCAAGGGCACTACTGAAAACCTCTATTCACTGGTGGCTGTATCTGGGTTTGTACCAGCTCAGGGCTTAAACTGGTGAGTTACTGCCATCTGACCATCTTGAATATTCTTACTTAGATCAGTAATACTGCTATATTTAATCTGAATATATTTTCATCAACAACCTTCACAAGACAACGGTTTAAGCAGCAGTTAAGCATATATTTAGATAAATATTTACTCATCTAAACAGCTATAATATATTTAAAATATATGTGTCTGAATTCATCTGAAAATTGAGGAAAAATGAGGAGAAATAAATGAGGAAAAACTGCATTATGATGCAGGTTTTTCGATTGAGGCATGTGGGATGTAAATAAACTGGATTTACTAAGAAAATGAGGCTGAATTCGGATCTGTCGAACCAGGATTACAGGACACCAGCTGTGTCTTCTGTTTTAATACAGCACCTGCTCTTTTGCAAATAACACCTAACAGGTGAGAATAATCACGTGTGTGTGCACATACATCCTGTTAAAGCTCATTATAATATTTTAAACAGATTTGTTTTCAGCACTACTGTAATAAAAATAGACACGAATAATACAATTAACGTTGCAATAAACTGCAAAGGCCATATAAAAACTAACAGGGACAAAAAACTGCAATAATGAATCGCACCACTAGATGTCAACAGCAAATGATGACGTGAATTACTTATTTTTTTTTATTATTTAAATTACATCAGAATATCAGAATATGCTTATTTCATCATCATTTAAATGCTTATCTAGTTAATTCATGTTATTTAAAGTTATTTAGTACAATATAACCATAGAATGCACATGCTGTCTGTGTATCTGAACAAATGGATTTAAAGGATGTCTCTTGCTAAACGGGATGCACACAAACCCTGAAATAAACAAAGACAGAGAGGCAGGGGAGCAGATGGAGAGATAAACACACAAAGACTAATATATGTAGCTTGAAATAAATGGGTAGTCCTGACTTATTACTGACTAATACTGTCTTGAAATGTTTTTTTGTGAGTCATTTTTAGGGCCACTGATATACTTAATAATATAATTAATTATAAGAATTAATAAAGTATTTTATCTTCATAACATATGAACTGTAATTTAAAAAAACAGCTTGGCTTTAATGCATGAATGGATCAAAAATACAAATACAAAATTGTCTACAGTCCTTCTGTAGGCCACAACCTTCTAGTTCTAGCCAAAAAGACCATCCAAACCAGCCACCAGAGCGTGACCAACACCGTTCAGTGTAATCTCCAACAATTCTGCTATTATCTGCTCTATCCGATCATGTCAACGCTTTACCATTGTGTGTGAATGGCCAAGGGTCCGGCATGGGGACAGAGAGTGAAGTTTTGATGAGTCAGTTGGTCTAAGACCTCCACAATAGGCCACACTAGGCCCTACAATAGCAAAGGCTAATGTGATTTGTCTGTAGGCTGCTGCTGAGTGAGCAGGCTTGTATGCATTCTGCACTAAATGAGGGGCCCATGCTATAAAAACACTGGACAAGGGCTTGGCCACCACATTGATTATACTGGATCTGTTTCACCCTAGTAGCCAATGTGAGTATTCCACACTTAACTCTCAAACATCACGGATTCCTGATTTAACAAAGAGCACGTACAAAAGAGATAAAAGAGAAAGAAACAAATACTTTTCAAAACTTTTCCCAGAAGTAGATTTTCACTTAATGTGCTTTGGAATTTGATGCATAGGTAAATTAGTTCACACAATCTCGGTTATTCCCTCATTCCTCATTTTTCCCGTGCAGTGACCGGCAGCGATCATGAACCCGCAGCAGCAGCTGGAGCAGAGGGGGAAGTTTAGGATGACTGTTTTTGAGGAGGAGTTCTTCCAGGGAAAGAGCTGTGAGTTCACCTTTGAATGTCAGAACATTCTGGACAGAGACTTCAGAAAGATTCGCTCCATTAAGGTGGAGAACTGCCCGTAAGTGTAACGTCTGGATTTCTTACGTGCCAGAAGGTAAAGCAGAGAGGATATGTAACTTGGATGTGGAATACATGAGAAATATATTGATACAGATATACTAAGATATGTGCAAATTTAATATTTGTAGTATTACAAGATGTTTTGTTTTCGTTTTGCTATTTGTATTTAATTTCATTCTCTGTTTTCCATTTTCCATACAATATCTCACCTATAATAGTCATAAATTGCATTCTCACGTAACTATAGCCCTAATGTTAATTCTTTTATACTCTACAAAATCAGAAGAATGGAAGATTGTTAAATAAGAGGTTGAAATACAGGTGTGTACAGAAAGAGAAACAGACGAGCAGACAGCCGGCACAGATAGTCAGATAGAGAGTTGGCAGCTGTCTGCTGTGTTGTGGCTGCCTGTGGTGACAGATGAACAGATAAAAGAACAAGAGCAGTTCCCTTCAGCACACCATCATGTTTGCTTTGCCTTTTGTATCCTGATCAGCAGAGATCATTGCCATGTAAAACGCTGTTACTTCCTGCTTTGTGTTGACCGTGACTCTCTCGTTCCTGCAGCTGGGTGGGATACGAATATCCTGAGTTCCAGGGCCAGCAGTTTATCCTGGAGAAGGGCGATTATCCCTGTTACCAGGCCTGGAGTGGCAACAGCAGTTACCGAACAGAACACATGCTTTCTTTTAGACCAATTAAATGCGCTGTAAGTTTATTTCAGCATTACATCATACGACTGGGACAAGTTTTGGTTTCAGTTAGACTTGCAGTCCAGGCCTTGGCGAAGGACTAACTCATCAGCTGTGACTGCATCTCATCAATATTACTGTTGAACAATTTTCACAATGATTTGATTTCCCGTACTCACACTTTCCCTGACAGAACCACAGTGACAGTAAGATAACCCTCTACGAATGTGAAGATTTCATGGGACATAAGTTTGAGATGTGTGATGACTATCCCTCCCTCCAAGCCATGGGTTGGTGCAGCAAAGAAGTTCCCTCAATCAAAGTCAATTCTGGAGCGTAAGTCACCTCACCATCTTCCTTATATGCTTATCTGTGACTAACTAGTTCATCTGATTTGCTAACACATCAGTATTACTGACTATTACTGACTAGTTGGACACGCAGACATCCAAACACAGATCCCCATTTTTGTTTCCCACAATTGTCACCACTGATTATGAAACGCTTTAAATGCAAGAAACATTAAAGTTGGTTTTCAGTAAATGTTAACAAAACTATATTTACAAAGTGTTTTTCTTTGTGGAACTTCATTTCATTGTGACAAATAATGAATGTAACAGGTGCATAATGCACATTGTCTTATTGGTGTGCTGTGCAATGAATGAGATTTGCCCTTTTCTCTGGCAGCTGGGTTGGCTATCAGTTTCCTGGTTACCGTGGATATCAGTACATCTTTGAGAGAGACAGACGCCAGGGAGAGTACAGATGCTACAATGAGTACGGCACCCAAGCACACACCAATCAGATCCAGTCTATGCGCAGAATTCAGCAATAAGACCAATCTCCCTTATATACCCTCCATGTCATGCCTTGTCATAACTATAGGCAATAAAAACATTATTTAAACTACAGTAAGAGACTTGCTTGTGGCATTTTTTTCCTGTTCAAATCATGATTCAGCTAAATGTTATTTTGTGGTAATACTTCACTTAAAAAAAAAAATTTAATGCACATTTTTGTGCATTAGAGCAGGATTCCCTAATTGTGATTATGCGGAATTCTTTGGCAACATCATCTTTGAGGGAATAAACCATTCCATCAGCTGAGCAAGTTTTGCTTATTAATATTTTAGAGCATTGTTTGTTTTTCTAATAAACAAGAGCATGACTTCGTGTTCATTCATGCTGGTGTCTTACTGCTATTTTCTTTTTGTTTTCTATAAATTTTTATTTCACATAATTATTTTATTTGTATTTGAAAGCAAAATATGGTCATTATCCACTATGAGTAATTTAAATAAAAATGCATTTTTCTTATTTTAAATAATAATTTTATTATAGAATAGGCATATTACATAAACAAAACTAGGCCTCTAAATCGACAATGGGTTAGGATTTTGGTTTCTCTGGAGCTATCCGAGGTCCTGACCTTTAGGTGTTATGATTATATAGGTTACATGCAATATTCTCGTTTAATCATACACATTTTCTGCTGTTATAAGCAGTAAGAGAGAGTAAGAGACGGATGGGTCTTCTTAATAATGACTGCGATAACGGAATGGCGTTTTTTCCTCGTCCAATGAAATCTTTTGTAATAATGGGATCCGGGTGTGATTCCGCCTCTTGTTTGTTTATCGTGTAACCGCTCAAAACTTTAGCAGCATTTTGTCTACACACACCCACTTACAGAATGAGATGGACAGCGCAGTTTATGTTTGAAAACTCGCTTCCACACCCAGTCCAGGATCTCCTAATAAATGTTCAACTGCACACACCTTTATCAAATACACATTTCATTTCCAGCTCTGTGAAAGTGCGGTACTGGTTCTAGTGGTTATAACACAGGAATGCTGAATGCAGCTGGATGTGAGCTTGCAATCTGATATGAGGACCAGGTAAGTGAACTTTTTAGGGGACACATCGGAAACTAGTACCTAAGTATTTAATGAACACAGCCGACAGATTATGAAGCTATAAATCACAAATTTGCCTGTTGTACTGCAGGCCAAACCAGCTACCTGCCTAATAGAGAAACCACAATTAACAACTGTAAAATCTTCAGATTTATTAATAACATAATATTTAACTCCTTTCTCTATGTGGCCTATATATATATATATATATATATGTATGCTCGAATTTGCTATGTATGTATGTATGTGTGCTATTATATATACATGCTGATGCTGCTGTGGACAGAAAACATTGCCTTGCATTCGAGGCTTGTTTTAAGTTGCCTGCGATCTCTTTTATGACTCAGGCAGCTAAAGCAAGTCTGGGACGCCAGAGACAACACGACGTGCCGAAGACAAAGTGGACAAAATGAAAAATGCTGCAGCTGTTTGTGTTAATAATGTTGGTACTGATAAAAGGCTGCTACAGAGAGCCTATTGTTCTGTGCTTATAATATAAATATGCAGAATAAATAGTACAATGACAACGGGGAGACAGGGGAGTGAGTAACACGTGAGCTGTTACACCATCACTTTAACCAATTACAAGTAAGTTACAGTGGAGGATGACATCACTAATACTATGAAACCAAAACTGGACCTAAATGATTTTTGTGCCTCTAACACACACTTTCTGTTAGTGAAAAGTCTATAAATTATAACGCTTTTAGTCATTTTCACTGTTTATAATTTATTTTAGTTATTTTATTTATTTATTTTTTGTTGTTGTCAATACATTTGGTTACCACAAATAATTCATACACAAACTTTAAACTGATATTAATGTGTTTTGTAGAGATGTTTCCAGTAGTAGTTTTGTGATTAATAATTTCAAATTGGCAATTGGACAAAATACAGGTATTAAAACAAAATGCATTACAACACTTCCCGGTCTCCTTTACATCAAAACCGACCTATTTTATGTGGCTACAATGATGGATTTTCTAAAAAGTATTTGGACGATTTCGTCCGTTTAATATATAAATTTACACCCATGTACAGACAGTATCAAATGTTTATGTTAGCAATAAAAGAGACAATAAAGTACACCTTCCTTCTCTTTAATGTTTTGCTTCCTGAGTTTTACTTCATAAGTCTATGAGTGTATTGTAGAATTATTATGTTATGATAAATTGACTATATGTGTTGAGGTTATCATTAAAATAAGACCACTGCTGTGTGCTCCGTTTCCTCCTTCACAAAACCATAATTAGAAAATGAGTGATTATTCTAAAGAAGGGGGAAAATATTTTAATATTTAAGGAGCGTATGGAGAATTATTTAATTTTAAAGCATTTTAATTATTATTACGCGTTTCGACAAAGGGAATATAACGCTCTATGTGCCATAATGGTGTTTAGTTAAAAACGTTGTACCATTGTACCATTTAACATCTAACACGTATCAATGCAGCGTAAGTTTGGATAAAATGTTCTTGTTTACCAGTACGCACTGAACCGTATAGTTAAAAGGTAAATATTCTCTCCCAACATGGAACAGGCCTTTCTGTTTGCAGAGGTAAAAAGGCGGAAAAGAAAGAGGATCTGAACCGGTTTCCATGTCAAACACTTCAATTCTCCATAGAAACTCTGATCTTAACGGAGAAACTTTATTAAACCTTGATGGTGGATTGATAAGGGCGAATTTCTATCGGTTCCTTTTTATTGTGGAGACGGGGAGGGATGACAGGGGTAAATTGCTCTTTTAATTAAACCAATGCACCGAAGGAAATTGCTGTCTGAATATTGTCTCAGAGATGGGGCTCGTGACAGTTGCCTGGAAACTTCAATCTGTCTCACATTTATTCCAGATCACAGTTTTGAGATAAAGTTTAATAAAAATCTTTGCGCCAATGAAAGCCAACCTATTCACGTCCACCACCACAATGCGACAGAACTGCGGAGGAAGTCTTATGTTTAACATGTATCTCTCAGGTACATAGTCTTTTTGGGCATAAAATGAGAAATATTGATGAAATTACTGAAGGAGAAACTGGCGATGCTGGGGTCTTTGTTCGCACGCTGCGCACCATTGCCGGATGACTTTTCCATCTGGAAACGCATGTCCTCTTTTGTCGGAAATCGGATATCCTTTTTCCTGGACGCGTTTCCTGACCTCAGCGCTGAAGTTAGGCAGAAAATCTGGACCAAAACATCGTGCAGCACAAGAATACTTCTAATATTTAAGCTCTTTTCCAACAAGTTATTAAATATAGATACGTAAATTAATATAGTTTCTCTAAAAAGTTTGGTTTTCTGATTACAAATATGAGGAAATATGTTTTGTGCATCAGTTAATATTTATCAGTTTAATATTTTAAGAAATTTTAGCTTTAATAAAATGTCCAAACTATATCAGAATTGTAATTGTAAGTAGCGTATTTAAACGTTTTTTCCAGACCCTACGGAAAATCTACTGAAGGAAACCAAAAGCTCTTCATGGACCCCCATCAATACAGGCGTGCAAAAAGGTGAGTCGACGTACTGAATTATGTATTTCACATAATTCAGTCTCTATTCAGCGAAAAATGTTATTGCGTAATTTTGTGAATATGATAGCATTAAAAACATTGTATTGTACTATTTGCATTATGCCCAAAAATTACCCATTTTTATAATTACCCATTTTTATAATTTTAGTGTTAATCTGTGTTGTTTTATCACCCATTTATTTAATTTCTTACCAACCATTTATTTAAGCACCTTATAATTTGGTTGCATTTTAGGAAGTGGACAAATCCAGCTATGGCAATTTCTTCTGGAACTTCTGTCAGACAGCAGCAATATGTCGTGCATCGCCTGGGAGGGGGCCAATGGAGAGTTTAAACTGATAGACCCGGACGAGGTCGCCAGACGGTGGGGGGAACGCAAGAGTAAACCGAACATGAACTATGACAAACTGAGCCGAGCTCTGCGCTATTACTACGACAAAAACATCATGACCAAAGTGCACGGAAAGCGCTACGCTTACAAATTTGACTTTAACGGCCTGGCACAAGTGTGCCAGCCATCTTCCACAGAACAAGCTATTTACAAGTTCCAGAGCAATTTCGCTCCTATCCAGTTTTCAGGCATTTCCAAACTCAATCTGGTTGCTCCGGGTGTCGGTCCATCAGGGTTCTCTTACTGGCCCGGATCTCCTCCGACCTTCTACCACAGCCACAACCTACAACCAGCAGGTCCATTCGGTGCTGTTTCTGCGCCGCATATAAGTTGTGTAAACAATATCAGTAGTTTAAATAACTTGAATAATGTAAACAATCCCTATAACTAACAGAGTGCGCTCTGATACATACGGCCAATAGTCTATGTAAAACATATAGCTCAACTTATTGATGGTACAGTGCCAACTACAAAATATTATCACCCGCAGATGAGATTTTAATAATATCAATAAAGTCGTAAAGGCCTGACAAAATAAATAAATAAATAATTCATTTGATGTGTGAGAGTTTAAGGAAGATATTCAGTTAACGCTTAGTAAACTGTTAACGCACAGTAATTTAGCGCCATCTTATGGAAAATAAACAACAACAAAACAACTATTAACTAATTTATTGCGATTATCATCATTTATGATTTTTCATCAGTTTAAATCAATTTTGCTTGAATAAGATAAAAAAATTTCAATCATTGGTTGATTACATTTAAATGTAACAAATTATTGTAAAACAAAAAATAAAATAAATGTGGGAGATTAGGCCCAATGATGCAAGAACAAACTGTAAGAAGTTTAAATAAAGCTTACATAACAAAGTATAGACATTGTTACACTTTTGTAACCATGCAAATTATGTAACACACAGGAATAAATATGATTTAATATGTATTTATTGAAAACAGACGGTTTAGGTCTGAACAGTAAAAATGCGAAATGTAATGAATTGTAAATAGCCTAATTGCTTTAAACAGTTTTAGTTTCGTTCATTTATCCACGTGTTGATTCACAGCTCCTCGCCTATGTCCATTTTGTTCTTCTTTTTAGCTACTTGTACATTAAACCAATTTATGTAAAGTAGCATAACGTAATCTGATATATTCTTTGTGTGTCTGTACTTTGCCTACATTGTGAGGAGATTCGTTTTCACAGTAAAGGACAGTAATGATTTGTCTCAGATTTGTCCCTGGAAGTGAGTAAATCTAACAATTTATAAATAAATAATTCTTTGTTTTCATGTATTTATTTGTCAAAACGTCAGTGTTTTAAAAACACAGAGGAGTTGTTATGGCTGGTCTATAGTAATCGTAAATAGCCTTTTATATGGTCCACAATTATGCAGTCATGACACAAGAGGGCGCAACGTAACTATACTCGACCATAGCTGCGTGAGAGCGACAGCGCGTTATGTACTAGTCAAGTTGTTAATATATAAAAATAGACTAAAATGACAAACAAAGTAAGCTAGGAAATATTAGGTCAGCTTTTATCTGTAGCAGACTACATGAACTAAATAACAAAGGTATGATATATGCAAATACTTATACATTGCAATAAAAAGATGGATCTAGTTTTCTTGTTGGCAAGTTGTTTATTTGATGTCATAGGTGAGGAGTTTCTGCAGTTTTTCTGTGTACTCTGAGTAGACTGATACGCCCGTCAGTGTGATTTGCATGCCAATGGCAGCTCTACTGGGCTCTTCTATTTATGGCAAGATTTGTTTTCCCTGACACACTGGACCTATTTCAAACCCAGATCTGGCCTGGCCAACAGACTTAAGCTTAGAAACAGTCTTTGTGGAAAACTCTGTGTTTCCATTTAGCCAAAGCTTCATGTTTATCTGAGCAAGGCTGAGATTTATCAAAAGTAAAGTTAGTGATCTCCAGATTCTGTTGACAGTAATTAATAAGATAGTTAAATTACATAATACATAATTAAATTACATAATGATACCCTAAAGATTTAGAGCCAAAAGCATTAATAGGCCAACACAAAAGAACATAAAACATAATTTAAATAATCAACAATTTAAAGGGAACACGCACCAAATGTTCAAAATCATTATTAATATGCAAATTAATATGCTAACTGCAAATTATTTTGTATTTCTAAAAACATTTTTCTTCTGCTAAATGTTGCATTTATGCTATAAAGTTCATGGCAGTTGCTATTTAGGCCAGCACAACATAAAAATCACACAGACTGTCCCAGAAGAACAGGAACAAGACAGAAACAGTGAGTTGCAGTACAAATCTTGCTACCATCCTAAACGTATGTAAAAGTATTTCCAGGAATGTGCATGTTGGTATTGAGCAGCACATTTGTTGTAGTAATGCTTTAAGAAGTAGGAAGTCAGTGCGGTTTAGTCAGTGCAAAACATTACAACAAAAGAGCTCCTAATCTATATATAAGCCCTGCCCTCCGTAGGCCTTCTCAGTACAGCCTGAGCTAAATCATTCTTATAATAGTCTCTCCTGAGCTGAAGTGTGTCACTGAGTAGGTAAGAAACATATGACAGGTAATCTGGACATTATCCGTGCTATAGGCGGAAAACATTTCCACCAATCTGCCTTAAAGCATGCAGAAAGATCAACACTATCAAACATCTTCAACATTTTCCAACACTGGCACCAATGAGTATTATAACTGTGACAATGGATGAGGGATAAATGCTAACAATGAGTGAAGTTTAAAAGCAATCAATCTAATTGAGGACTGTTATGGGTTATTAGCCCCCTAAATGCTGCTGAGATCACAGGGAAGCAAGCGTTCTGGTAAACACAACCCTCTATGAGAGAGAAGTGTTGGCTGGCCTCCCCCAGAGAACATTAATGAGTAGCTGCTATGACTGTTTCATTCAGTGAATAACTCCCAGGCAGTGGGTGGTACTGAATGCTTCATCCATTTAGTTCAGTCACAAAACACCCACTCTGCCTCTATATATAGTCAACATCCTCCATCCTTCTCCCCCAGAGAAAGTGGAAAAAAGTGAAACCATGTCTATGATTTATTATTTAACTCAGAATCATAAAGCTAAATAGTTTAAGTTTGTACATTCACAGTCTGTTAGTTGTTTGTAAATAAGGTAAAATATATAATATGGTATTCTCTATTTTTTACTATACTATACTATACTATACTATACTATACTATAGAAAAGTTAAGGATCAACAAACAATATCCTGTTTATAATCTGTTTATATAGTCTATAATATTTATGCCAAAATGCAAAGCAAAAAAGCTTAGGGGAAGTGTATTTTACTGGTCCACCAACAGAGAACTGAAATTTTACCTGACAAGTTTTCACTAATTAGTGATCAGTAGATAGAAGTGTTAGGTAAGACTTCAGACATACATCCAAGGCAGGGTGTCAAAAGGTCAAGATGACAGTCACTACTAAGAAAGCCTGCTGACGGATTAAGGAACACTTTTAACAAGCACAAAAATGGAACTAATCTTTCTGGGTAATCCTGTTCAGTTAAAACACACTGAAAGCATCACTTGTTTACAGCAGTTTCAGGAGCTGTTTCTCTATCAGTGCTAACCAAAGTGTCCATATAACACAGAACAAACTGTAGCATTAATACTAATGTGGTAAAACAGTTTAAGAATAAGTGGTTATGTAAACAGCTCAATCAACATCCACACACACACAAACACACACACACACGCAAGTTAGAGTTTTAGGGTTTTCACAGAATCGATTCATCACAGAATCGTTACCATTTTCACGTACCACTTTATAGCCATTGTACTTCAAAGCCTGAAGTTTATAAAAATTGAAAAACTAGCAACTTAATTTGCTGGATGTTACTTTCTGACAACAGAACCTTTAAATAGTTTAAAACTGATTCCGCTTGAACGATCTATTCGAAAACATAGAAAAGCCTTTTCGTCGTATTTCTAGCGTGCATGTGGCCACGACCTGCTAGAAGACAAAGCGCTTGAGGTTCCGCAGTGCTGTGAATGAGAACAGAGAGATCCTGCAGTTCCTATAGCGACAGACTAGAGAGATGAAGCGGTGCTGACCCAGAGAAACCCTTCTCACAGACTGCAGCAAATTCCGGCCAATGAACTCTGAGATCATTCATGTCGAGTGTTTTATTCACAAATTTCCCGAGACTCCCTCATTCTTGCTTTTAGATGAATGTGATTGGATGATGAGTAGAAAAAACTGACCATTAAACTATGAGGACTACCATTAAACCAATAAAATATGATTCATATGTAAATGAATGTATCTGAATGAATTAGCATAACTTAAAAACTATGTCCTGGGATTTGTCAGTCTGTTATTGGAAATCACTTTTTGCTGCATATATGTAGAAAACTGAAGGGAATTCAAAGTTTTAAAAAATGATGGTGAGAATTGATGCTATACATCTTATGATCATTCACCAAATAACACAGTGACATTAATAAACTCAATACATACATTATGGATCAGCAAAACCAGTCAGACTGGGATTTATTCATTTAAACATGAGCACTGAATAAACATGGCAAAAATAAAATAAACTCCAAGCACGATCTGCTCATATTTTCCAAACCAATAGGAATCAAAACAGTAGTTAGTCGTTTCGTCAGATCACACATGGATTGGCACATAAGAAATCTCAGTGATGCAACGTTTTCAAGTTTCACATTCAGAACGACTGGAGACCGACGTCTGTCAGTAGAGCAGAAATAGGTCAGCACCTTGGATAGTTCCCCTCACATCTGAGTTATCCTACTGAGATCTAACGATTTATTTTCGTCCAATGTAGTTGTTTGAAGTGTAGCTACCATACATTCCTAGTTTTATCATACTGTTTCAAGTCTTAGTGTGTTTTAAAAACACATGCAGGGTTTATTTGAAATACCAATAATGTGATAAAAAACAATGTACGTTATTATATAACAAAACAAGGTTTTTTTTATCTAAAATCTGCATCTCAGAAGGATGACCTAGTAATGAGAAATGAGGTTGATCACTATGTAGAATGATTTTACGTTCCCTATGACTGTAAATCTTTACCACATGCTTTTAACTGCAGCTACAGCGGTGAAGCCATGTTGGCTATATATCTTCACCAGGGATATTTAATACTGTTAAAACACCCACCAAAACAATAACACATATTGATAAACGAGCTTATTTATGTTGATTAAATCTCTGTACATAATATTAAGTATCAGTCAGGTAGAGCTGTTTACAATTACATTCAATCAATCAATCAATCAATGGCATCGATTACTATGCAAATCATTATCAAACTAACGGTCCGGTTCACCTGAATCTGTCTTGTAATCCCCTTCGTTTTTTAAATCTTGAAAAACCTCTGTGAAAAAGTGCGGATCTACATTAATCTGTAGCATTTTGCCACTCAGTTTATCTATGACATCCAAGGAACGATCCCAGAAAACGTCCTTATTGGTCTCGACCATAAAGGGCTTAATAGGATAAGATATTTCGTTCCCTATGTAAGAATATGCAAGATAGAGGCAGGTCAGAAAGGTTCCTTGAAGTTCGCGTTGATTGTCAATATCATCGGTCATCGTTTCCCTGCAGAGCAGATAAACGAAAACGAGGTTGGCAGGTGTGATGAACCCGTGATCCTGCCAGCCTTGCAACAACAGAGTCCGGTCCACGTTTCGGAACCAGAGAATGACCTCGTTTGGACTGAGTTCTTTGAGTTTGAAGCATCGCTTGACCATGAATTCACCCAGACAGCGGAGTAGCTCCCCGGTGGAGGCCTGGACAATCACGTGTTTTGAGGAGATGAGCGACAGACTGCTGGGCTGTTTCTGAACCGACACCAGTTGCTTCGCTTTTGGGGATGATTGCTCCTGATCGGGGTTCTGAAGTTGGGTGGGAACCGTAGGGATGGGAACAGCCAGAGGTCCATTTTTCGCTTTCCGTTCGCTGTTTGCGGACTGCTGCGATTTCTTGGAGTTCACATGATTTAGATGCTCCACTGCTTGGTCACTGGTCGCCGGTGGCAGAGTTGGATTAGGAGTAACTTTCTTAACAGTTTTATTCTTAGCTGATGCTGTAACAAATCGTTTAAAGGTAAGAGTGGAGACGATCACCGACTGCTTTTTAAGACTCTTCTCTATTTTCCCGTTGGCGTCCGATTCACCTCCATCGTCCAAAACGGACACTTTGCTTGATATAGGGGATATGGAAAGCACGGTCCCCATATCTTAGCAACGCGCAGGCGACAAAAATGTATCCGATGGCCTTGCGCAAAAGACGTCCCAATAAAGTTTGATCTTATCGGCTTACAAGTGCAGCTCCATTTGATTTAATAAATTCCTAGGTAAACAGTTGGACTGACAGCCCATCAGAAATGTTCAGAGGAAATTCCAGAGCACACAGGCAGACACTGCCTCCACTTCTTTTGCAGCCCAGTCATGCTTTGCCTACCACAACGAGGAGGACTGGTGGTGAGCCAAACCAACATGACATCAGCCTCTGTTAAAGCGGATTATCCCATGTGGCTGTCCAATTAGCCAACCTCAGAGCTGGAGATAGAACTGACAGACTGAAGCACCAATAGAAAAAGTCTCTGTCTGTATTATCACTTCAGAAGGTAGTTTTTTTTTAGAATGCATGAGCCAAGTATAGCCCTGCTATTAGTTCACAGTTCTTTTTTCTCACCATCTGCTATATTTTATCCATTTAGCACGAAAATTGCTCATTCATACTCAAACTTAGATATTCAAATTAGATGTAGAGACAAAAGATTAAATAAGATAAATGTTTTTAATGTCTTTAAAAAAGCAGTCTTCATTAAGTTGTGAAAATTATATACATATTACCATTTTGTACCCAAATCCAAATATTTCAGAATATTGTCTACATTTAAATATACCACATAGACAGTAGCTGCTCTTGACTATAAATATAGGTGGGGCAGATTATGGGATGTATTGTATACTATATGATTAACCTATTAATAACTGCTTGTCTGCTAATGGAATCAGTTTTGTGTTTAAATGACGCATTCAGAACATTTTTGGCAGAGGTCTAGTGTCATTGCTTAATTCAGCCTGAAGGTGGCGCGCAAGTGTCATTTGGCAACTGTGTAATCATAGAATGCGATCTTATGACACACATTACTAGTTTGTGTTTAAATATTGATTTAGAATATTACAGGTTGTAAAAATTTGGGAGGAAAACAAATAACTGACTGACTGCATGTTGAATTGGGTTATTTATCACAACAAGCACAAACGAACAATTTACATGGTTTTTTATTTATTTTTTCTTGTTTTATTACTTTTGCAATTGTAGACATTTTGTAAAGGCATATTCCAATTTATTTTACAAGCAACTCACAAAGGCAACATTTAAACTAAACTAGTTATACATTAAGTCATTTGAGTCTTGTTTTTTGTACAAGAATTTGGCCTGCCGTTGTTTCATGTTTGAGAATTGTTCAATGGTTTTTTGATGAAGCATTGAATTATACTCAGAACTGAAGCTAACCAATCAGCTGACACACTCACAAAGACTGACATGGACTTTGCTTTTGCGGATTAATACAGCATTGTCCTGAACTAAGTTCACATAACTTAAGTGAACTAAAGTGAAAAAAATAGAGTGGCAGCATCAAATCTGCCCAAATAGCTCTCATATAGCAGAAATAGATGTGAGAAGGCCTTAAAGTTTCCATAAGATTATAGCTGGATTAAGTTAGACCTTAGATCTGGACTAAAGCAGTCATGAACATTTTCTCTACAGTTATTATTTTAAACATTGCTCTTTACCTTATAAATGATAAAATGATATAAACATTTTTAATGTATTTGGCTGCCCATACAAAGCATTTAATACAACTGAATACAATTTAAATCTGAATGTAAACCAGCAAAAGCTGTCTCTGTGTTCTGTAGTCAAGCTAAATGGCAGCGTTTTGTCTGTTAGCTACTGACCCCATGCTGGTCTTCCATCTGTGGCTTTGCTGAATGACAAAGAGGCTTGTCTGATCATAACATCTGGCATGACAGATAAACTTTGATACACCCCAAAGTATTAAAAAAAAGGGGTTTTAACCAATTTCAAATGTAGCAAAATCAGGGTATGCTGTCACACACCAGAGTAGTGGACATGGTACAGATAACTCTAAAAATAGGCATGTGTTTCAAATATGATTTTCTTACACAAGCATCTCACTACTCGTACTGTATCATATTCAAACACATGCCATTTTATAATGTACATAAGGGAACCTGCCTGTTACAAAAGTGGCAATACAATATACTCTGGAAAATAGGACACAGAGAATCTGTGAGAGCCAGAGGCACAGCACACATTCTGATATAACTGACAGGTTTAGCGGTACAGCAGTCAGAACAGCACTTTTATCTAATACATATTTAGAAAGAGGATTATGAATATTCCCCTCTTGAGGAATATTGCAGTGTCTGAAAAGGAATGAAAGCTCTCTTTTTCTCTGTCTCTGTCTCTAATCCAGTACCCTTGTAATGTCAGGACAACGTCTGAATCAATCTTTGACCGTAATAGCAAAGAAATGTTGGCAAAACCATGATTTGGAATCTGTACGCATCTTCCTTATATAAGAAATCTCCCTCAATGTCAGATAAGGCCAATGGCAAGTTTGTAAATATTACAGCAGTTAATTAGAGACGTAAATCAATGGTGTTGCATAGCACCGGTTGTGAGGCAACTATTGTAAAAAAAGCCTCACTGACAAGTCAAAGCCAGAGGCATGTTGAACACTAGATTTATAGCTGAATTCTTTCACATGGTTCTTCTTAGAGCTTTTTAATGAAGCCAGATGACTAGATACAGCAGGTAAATCAAGAATGCTTAGTACTGCTGTTCTTATTTATAACTCCTCTTAATTTTAAATGAGCTCATGTCTGCAGTACATGTAGCACTTTCTAGCCACTTTCTGCACTCTCTCTCCACCTTGTGGTCAGTTCGAGGAAATGCAATTCACAAAATCACAACTAATAGAGCAATGCTGGGTAGCCATCAGGCTACATACCAAGTAAATATTGTGTGTGTGTGGCGTGCGTATGCGTCCGTGCGTGTGTATGTATATATGTGTGTGTGTGTGTGTGTGTGAGTGTATACTATAGTGTACAGTAATATTCTATGACAGAAGAGGGCACCATCTACTCGCAAGTGATTGGAAGTGAAAAAGTCATGATGATAGGAAGAGCTGATGATAGCTCTTGTCAGCAACACCCTTCAGCACCTCAGGCTAATGTTTAATAACCCCAGGCAAGAGCAAGTGAAATTATACACCCTTGGGTTCCTATCTGTCTAATATTCTGGTTCATGACAGAATCCTGCTTTCAGCTGAGACCCTGCTGCCAACTGCACAATCTCTTAACAAACGCTGACTAAACCTCCCAGCTGTTAGCAGAGGAAAAACTGAAGGACAGCCATTTATTCAATTTGTCCACATTTAGGTGGAAATTCTTGGAACAAGTGCCATGTAATTTAAAGGTGTTAAATACAAGAAAGTGTTTGAATTGTGATTTAAAAATAGACTGTATGTGATACAGTAAGATAGCTGTAGATGATGCAGTTAACAATCCAACCACAATTAATTATAATACGTGTTAAAGGATTTGTGGGAAAGACATATGACCAACCTGTGCCATTGTTAATAAAAAGAAACATTTGACAAACTCAACTGTGACATGGCTCACAATAAGCTGTGACCCATTTCATTTCTTTCTGCAGAGAAGAATCTGTTCACCTCTTTGTTGTGGGTCACATCAAAAGGAAACAGAGAGATCGTGTTTCTGCTCTTATCACAGGGTTGTCCATCAGGAGTCCAGAAAAGGCTTTAGCAGCACAGCCAGGGGCAGGTGGGCGGCCCAACACATCACAGATACTGCAGCTGTACAACACTGAGATGATAAGACACACTGGCCTAAACACACAAACACACACACACGAACACAGTGCATGAAAAATTGTTAATGCTCAAACAGATGGAATGCCAAATGCACAAAACCACAATATAAAAACAGGATGTGAGACACAATGAAACAGAGAAAAACATTGTACTTTATATAACAATAATAAATGTTGTCTTGTGAGATTATAGAACAATAAAGATGGCAGTCGAATTGACAAAGTGAAGATCAAACAACATTGATTTATACTAATAAAGCCTCAATATACCAAACACAAAACTGACTGAGCGCTTTCTACAGAGACACCTGCCTTTGATCAAAGCCTGTTTGCTTGAAAGCCATGCACAGTGCCTGTCATGCAAACAAAACTGACGCTATATTTAACTATAGCCTGGTCGTTTGAATATGAAGCTGAATGACATCAGACGGCATCTGCTGCATCAGGAACAGCGGAAACAATATCAAACAGCCCCACTAACAATATACTGGCAGCGACAAAACAAACGCTCCGGTTATGATCACAGCTGTTTCTATGCAAACTGCTAATTAAAATTATGTCAATAAAAATCTGAATATCGCAAAACAATGTGCGAAAAAAAACTGCTCTGACACACATCCATTTAAAAGAACAAAATATTCACCTCTGCGAGAATTGGCGCAAATACAGAAACGGAAGTTGTAGCCATTCGGGTCCTTCAGGAAAAAAGTACTATAATTATAATTTAGATATTTTACAAAGTATTTAAATTCTTCGGGTCAAATAGTCACAAAAAGTCACAAAAAAGAATAAACAAATAAATAAACATGCATGCGGCAATCAAACGTTTAGCGTGAAAAAGGTCGTGCGGGTTTTAGACCGATACGAGAGTAAATAATCATCACGTTTTGGTGACCTATTCACGCTAAAAGATTTATCCAGTATTTTAAGCAGTTTAAATATTTGTGGAGATTTAATGTGGGATTTTGTGTTTTGTGTCTGTGTTTTGTATTTAAACTTACAATAAATCATTACATCTTTCAGAGACTCACTACAAAAAATTAAAGTACAACATTAAGATGTCTCACTATTCCACTATGAGTTTTTGGTGGTCTTCTGGCTTAGAGGGTGCAGGTGATGCATTGTGAGACCCCTTTAGCTGGTGCTGTATTTATGATTTCCTGTCTTACTGTCTAACTACTCACGATGGAAAAAACTTTAAAACAGTTTAGTCACATTAATAAGGATTTTTTCCACCCATTTTTTCTGAAGGTCTCCGAATCTGTGCTTTTCTTGACAGTCTGTTGGATAAGTAAGGTCAAAAAGTTTAGGAGCAAACGTTATAGTGTTATAGAGAAGTTTTAAAAATGTTAAGAATGGGCTTTCCACTCATCTTTGAAGAACCATTGTTTCTTTTAAATGTCTGCCTTTTAAATGCAAGTTTATTATGCCTTATTTCTCTAAAGAACTGTGTAAACTTTGACCAGCAGATGGCGTTGTTGTCTGTTTGCCGCAACCACTAGCGTCGGGCGCTATATATCACAGGCCATGTGTTTGGGGACAGGGTCATGCTGAATGCTGTGCCACTGCCAGAATCAACAGACGGGTCCCTGATTCCATCTAAGTAATGTGGCTCATGAAAGGCCAAACTCCTGAGATAAATCCATTACACACAACTCCTGTTGTCACCGTCCCACCTCTCTCTGGCCTCATAAAATAAACCCTAAAATCTTCCTCTCCCAAGGCTGGGAAACTCACTCGGACGTCCGATCAGCCAGAGGAATGTTCAACGCTTCATTTAACGGCAAATGTATAAATATGTTTATTAGATCATCACTTCGTGTCCTGTGGTCTTTTATGACACCAGTGAATGACGAAGTGAGGGTGGGAGACACAGTGAGCAGATTCCTTCACCCCAGGCCCATTTATCAGCATGTTTGAAGTACCAGATTGACATGGAACCCACATGAAGCTCAACCACGTGTGTCCAGCAGTAGGTCATGTTCTTAGAATGTTGGGTAATGTTCTATTAAAGTTCTCTTAGCATTATCATTTTATCTATATATCACATAATTAAAAAAATTATTCTTAAGGAGTTAGTGGAACGTGTGTGGTTAGCTACTGGTTAAAGACCAGGCTGGTAACCAAAAGGTTGCAGGTTCAAACCTCACATGGGGGCCAGTGTAAACCATAAACATTGTGCCATGAGCAAAAAAATTGTAATCTTAGGCTACTCTAGAGGTGCTATAGTTAGGCTACCATTAGGCTATAATGTAAATTGCTTTGGAATAAAACATCAGACAGATTGTTAATTAGTACATAACAGAATTTCTGGCAGCACAGAAGAGATCAACAAGGGTTTGCACAGTCGACAGGTGGTAGATTCAACCGCTGTATTGATGCTAACCTCACACTGAGTTCTCTCACTACCACAGGGAAGGTTTGTTCCCTAGTCTGCAAAGTACTATAGACACCTGGTCCAAAATCAACAGCACATGTTGAAAAGCACTAACAGCGCCCTGGGCAATGATGTCACCTGAGCCCGCCATAGTGCAACACTACGACTTGTCAAATTAAAGAGTGAAAACCACAATGAAGCGTACCCTTTGGAAGCAACGAGGCCTTTCTGCTTTCCTTTTGGGAAATGGAGATTGTATGTCGGGAGGCCGGTTTTCAGATTCCACCTGCTGCCAAGCTTTAATGGCGTGATAAACAAAACAAAATCGTTAAGAGTGCATTTAAAACACAGCCCCTAACTCGCATGTGACTCAGGTTTATGAGAAAGACACAGATCCTCTTTTTAAAAGCTAAGGCTTTTTATACAGTTTGTGTATCGTTTTACAATTTACACAGCGTACTAAAGCAGCGAAATTGCAACCCTGTAAACATTTTTCATTAAGTATCCTTAAAGTCATAGCGGCTAAAATTAGAATAAATTTTCATGACAGAGCAGTTATACTATAAACCCATAAAACAGACTGTATAAGTTTCCATCGAGTGCCACTTAAAAGCCTGTTTATTGAGGAAAAACACTTGCTCTTACCACTAAGATGTTAGCCAAGCTATTAGCATGGCTAGTTTTCATAAAGACTCTGTGAATTTGATTGACAAGCAGTTTTTCTTCACTTGACACCTTTTTATGTAAAACCGGTTATGTCATAGCCATCAAGTTATGTCATAGCCATCAAGTTACTGCTTGCTGATTAGGTGCAAATGGCATTAGAAAGTGGGACATCATCATTCTAGACGGCATTTGATTGGACAAAAATCTTTGTAGTGCAGGATGAGTCATCAATATATTTTGGTCTGTTAAGGGGAAAGCCTGTATATTTTTAATGTGTTTATTAATATTTCAATATTTTGTCAATATTTAGGAGTACAGTGGCAGAGTTGGCTTCACAGCTAACACACAAGGGTGGAAAGCACAAAACTACTACTTAAATTAAAAGCACAAAATAATTTTGATTTGATGGGATTTTTAATAATTCTCCAACAGAGGGCAACACAGGATCCTAGATCAGATGTCAATGCACAAAATACATGCGTAAACCTGTTCCATATAACCACAATGTAATGCCATGTCTTACTTGTGCATTCTTCACCCATTATTTTTACCCTTATTGAATGAAACATCAAAGGCACAATATAGACGTGTTCCCCATCAAAACATGATCCATGTCAAGAGCACAATATTAAATAAACCCAATAATTTCAGCATCTGTTCTCATTGTGCCTAAACGGAGAGTAATTGTTTTAAAATGTAAAAAATGTGGTGATGGAGCTCAGAGCTACTGCTAATGTGGCTGTTGTTATTTCAGAGGGACCCAGAGGAGTATTTAGGCAGCTGCTGAGGCCTCCAGCCCAGCCCTGGTGTCATCTCCCCATCAGGCGCTCCTTGAAGTGGTTTTATAAGACATGACGAGGGAGCTCAGGCCGAAAGTGATCAGCGGGCGACGCACATCTGAAACCCATTTCCCACAATTAAAGGGGAGAGACTATCAGCTCTAAACATCGCCTGTTTCCACGGTATCGGTTCAAACATTCGCCTCGCACACACATTCCCATAAACAGTGACAGAACATTTCCAAATATATTTGTTTGGAGAAAAAACAGAGTGACCGTTCCAGCTGAGCCTGAGAAGGGGTTCTGTGGATCAATACAGGTCTGTTTTTTGACAAGGAGAGCGGCCCCAGCACTCACACCTGGAGTGGAACAGTTCAGTGTGTGTCCTTAACTTTGTATCCAGTTCAACAAGTACTTTCCACTTCGATCCCCACGCTGGTCATTTTCCTTTTATTTGGATGCTCATCAGACTTCAAACACAATAAAACAAATACCAGACATGCAGCTAGCGGTATGGCAGACCTGATTGCTATCAGAAACTGCAATCAAGCCAAGTTAACTTGAAAATGCATTGTTATAATTCCAACACGCAAAAAGATAGTAAACAACTTTGACTCAGTATTGTTTGGTTCACTGCTCCTCGTGCCAAACTCTAAAAAGGCTTTGACTCAAAGCATATTAGCTTTTGAAGAAATTTCTACGATGGTTTGTGAGATAGGGAGGATCCATAGGTTTGCTGAAAAAAACATTGCCATTGCAAAGCCTTTGAGAAATTATAATTACTGTGCTTCTTGCATCAAAGTAAAGACTTTTACACAGTTTGTGGCAAGTGGGTTGACTCCTGTGATACAACCGGACTGTGTTTGGTCCATATTAAGATTTTTCTGTTTGTGTGTGGGTGCATAATCTGTCATTAGAGGCAAAGTAAAGAGAGATAGTTTACACCCCACGTCACAAGTAGGTTTATTATGTAACAGTAGATTAGAAACAGTTTTGTGGAATGGGAACAGAGAGAATTAAAGCAAAAAAAAGG
>JAZGTK010004809.1:0-23654 GCA_036877625.1 Ambastaia sidthimunki
TGCTGATTGTTCTGCTCATAATAATACACTGAATATCACATACAGCATGAAATCATGACGTTTTTAAAATAGAACTTAAGGTTGTTTTAACGTTGAAGTAGGATGAGTGTGGAGGTAAATTGCTGGTCTGTTACCCTGGAGTGCTCAAGATTTCTATCCAAGCAAGAACTGTTACAGATTTTCAATATGTTGTAATGAAATGAACATTCTGAAGGTAGTTGATGTTTTTACTGCTGCTGTGTGTAAGACTCTCACAGATTTATGATTCCTTCTCAGAACTGAGGTCAGTTTTCACCCTCACTCTGACCTAAACCAGAATGAAGTACCAGTAAACAGATGAGGGACTATTTTCTCTGTTGTGACGTGTTCAGTCAGTGAAACAGGAGGAAATATTGACCTCAGTTCTGTTTCACAATTACTTGAAGCTTCTAAACTATTTACTATAACTTGTTGAGTTTGTACAAGACTGTGAATGAATATAATGCAAGATTTAAGCTATGAAATATAATCTTTATTTAACTGAATGGAAATAAATTGTGGTGGGCAATATTATTAATGTCTGGTTTATTTGTCTGTTGTTATTAGCATGATGCTTGTATTGTAAGATGATGTGTCACTATTCAGCCTCAGTGTGTCTGTATATCTGCCTCCAGACACAACACACTCAAACACAAAACAGTGACAGCACTTCACAACGTTTATTACAACAGCTGTATGTATATACAGTAAATGAGATTGATGAGTGTTTAGAAGCACTTCCTGTGGACAATGGAGGGACCGGCCTCATCGTACTCCTGTTTGCTGATCCACATCTGCTGGAAGGTGGACAGGGAGGCCAGAATGGATCCACCGATCCAGACTGAGTACTTGCGTTCAGGGGGAGCGATGATCTACAGAACAAACAGAAATCTGACCTCAGTTACACTGTAAATGTAACAGACATAATCATTCGCTCAGTGAGTTTTACGCTTACCTTGATTTTCATGGTGCTGGGGGCCAGAGCCGTGATTTCCTTCTGCATACGGTCAGCAATACCGGGGTACATGGTGGTACCACCAGACAGAACATTGTTGGCATACAGATCTTTGCGGATGTCAATGTCACACTTCATGATGCTGTTGTAGGCGGTCTCGTGGATACCAGCAGACTCCATACCTGTCAGATAGTCACACCAACAATTAACATTTTCATATTCAATATTTACACAACTCAAGGGATCTTTAAAATTAATGTATAATGTGAGGACAGCAACACAAAGCAATGATGAAACTGGGATGTTGTGTCTTTAAGTGAGGTGTGATAAAACACGCTTGTGCTGTAAAAGGTACAAACAAACACACCAATGAAAGAGGGCTGGAAGAGGGTCTCAGGGCAACGGAAACGCTCGTTGCCGATGGTGATGACCTGACCGTCGGGTAACTCGTAGGATTTCTCCAGAGAGGAGGAGGAGGCAGCCGTGGCCATCTCGTTCTCAAAGTCCAGAGCGACGTAGCACAGCTTCTCTTTAATGTCACGCACGATCTCACGCTCAGCTGTGCATGAGAAATACTGTTTCTTATATATATCCAACACATACATTGAAAACACACCGTGAGTATTTGATAACGCTTAAATGTTTTATGCAAAATTAGGACAACAATATCAGACAGGTTGTGTTGTCAAACTCGGTGGATCATAATAAACCAATTGGTTAAAAGTAGTGAAAGACATATGAAGTTATTTTTGAGAAAAGGCCTGTAGCATTATTAGTATATAACACCTCAAAATCCTAAAGTTACCCACCTGTGGTCACAAAAGAGTAGCCACGCTCGGTCAGGATCTTCATCAGGTAGTCAGTGAGGTCACGACCGGCCAGATCCAAACGCATGATGGCGTGAGGAAGAGCGTAACCCTCGTAGATCGGGACGTTGTGGGTCACACCATCACCAGAATCCAGCACAATACCTGTAACACAGAGACAACACTCATGTACAAGCAGAGAATGAATGTGTGTATGTTGTGTGTTTGAAAGACACTGACCAGTGGTACGACCAGAAGCGTACAGAGACAGCACAGCCTGAATGGCAACATACATCGCAGGAACGTTGAAGGTCTCAAACATGATCTGCGACAGAAGACACAGTTTCAGTACTAGTAAAAGTAAATACCCATCACAAGCACACAGCAGGTGGTTAGTTTACCTGTGTCATCTTCTCTCTGTTGGCTTTGGGGTTCAGGGGGGCCTCAGTGAGGAGAGTGGGGTGTTCCTCAGGGGCCACACGCAGCTCGTTGTAGAATGTGTGATGCCAGATCTGAAAACATTCAAATATGCTAAAAAGATAAACCCTAATGTGACAGACCACACTGCAGAATGCAGTTTTATTCTGTGATTAATAAGAATAAAATCTATTATATTGAAGTTTCTCATAACTATTGTGGGTTATTTGTTTGCATTATGTATCTCTTTGACTGATACCTTCTCCATGTCGTCCCAGTTGGTGATGATGCCGTGCTCGATGGGGTATTTCAGCGTCAGGATACCCCTCTTGCTCTGAGCCTCATCTCCAACATAACTGTCCTTCTGACCCATACCCACCATCACACCCTGTGAGAGGAGGAATCGCCTTCAGATCAGCATTTACAGCAATATCATGTAATATCTATATATTCAAACCTTGAGTAATATCATCTACACATGCAGTTATATGATAATACATGATTTGTCTTTTGTTTCGAAATGTTTCATTGATTTTGCTATTGACAATTTTGGGATATCTGAAAAGTTTTTGTGCACCTGGTGACGGGGTCGGCCGACAATAGAGGGAAAGACGGCACGAGGAGCATCATCACCGGCGAAACCAGCCTTGACCAATCCAGAACCATTATCACACACGAGGGCGGTAGTTTCATCTTCGTCACACATGATTGGTCAGGTGTAAGATGGCCCTACGAGCAATAAAACGTGTTAGGAGAGTGTTTTACTGTACAACTGAGTTTTATGCTTTTTATACCTTTTATGCGTCATTTCAATGCATTAATGCACACACATATACAATTATTTAAATACATTTAACAATATATACACAAAAAATCTGGTGTATAAAAAACAGCACACAAGGGCCGACAGTAACAAACACAGCATTAGAAAAGACAAAATGAATGCAGCAGATTTTCTTCAAACTATTTTAAGTTTCAGCTCTTGTCAATCCAGTTGTAAGCCCTGATGAGTGTTTTATCTGCTGCTATGAAGACAAATGACATCAGCTGACATGTGAGGTGATCCTTTCTAATCCAAGAAACATCAAACACTTCACAACTGTCTGTCAGCTACAACCAGTTACCCTGCTCAGTTATTTTCTACTTTATCACCTTAATAACGTCATTAAACTGTTCTAACTTTATAAGCAGACATAAGTTTCACTAACCAACTACAAATAAAATTGTATAGCAGGAGCAATTATATGCATAATGACACTGTCTCAATCAGGAGACAACAGACTAAACCTAAGACTAAACCAGACCAATTACCTAACTATCCTTTGGACCAATAGACCAGTCTTGAATTCCAAATGAATGTGATGTATCCTAATACGCACAAGGGCTCCTCAGATCTCACTCTTCCTTACAATAGTCCACAGAAATAAAGGTGTGACACTCACCAAGTTGTATGAGGAGACTGAAGTTTCCACTGGGATGGGGGCAGAGCAGAGGGATGCCCCTCTTAAATACAGCAGCGGTCTGTGGTGGGGTGGGGTCAGGGGCGAGGTCATGCAGTCACAACACCAAATAAGAGCTGTTACAGAATGACCCGCAGTCAGAAATTACTCAGATGGACAGATGTTTGTGAGGAAGTGACTGTTTCTTTTTGGTGGGAAAATAAACAGCAGAAACGTGATGCCACTGTTCTGAATTTCTTGCTGGGTGGCGGGTCAAATGATACGTTCTATTGGTTGATCAATTTCCATATTTTAATATATGTTTTTAAATAAAAAACAATGTTGTTTTCTATGGATGCTGCTAAAGTAAATGTTGTATTAAATCTTTCTCTATGAAATCATTCTCACAACTCAACACAAACGTTCCTGCAACTGATGCAAACAGACACAAAACAGACCCAGTGATTGTGACTGTATTAATAATGTATTTCAACGTTACATTTTGGCCTTTAAATTTCACTCAGATGGTACCATGAGAAATGACCCTTGAGAGTGTCAATAAGTGTGTAAGATCACAATACAGCCTTCAGTTCCTTTGACTACACAAGAAATCAGAGGACAGATGGACTCTTGATGTGTGGGGTCACATTCAGAGACAGACCTCAGTAATAACACTTCTGATATGTGATTTGCTCAAGTATGTCAAACAGCTGAGAGGTGTGGGGGTGTCAGTCTGTGTCGCCCTTCTGCGTCTGCTGTGCACAGCTGCTCTTCTCTGATTGGCTCATTTCTTTCCTTTTAGGGTCATGTGGAGTGACAGGTGCTCATGCGGCTTGACTCCTTACGTCACCTTCAACCCTCTTTATCTCGTACACTCACCGTGTCGCTCACTGTGAGGATGTTGTGTTTGGTTTTGAGACTGTTGCAGTGTGATGCTATGCAAGACGCACCGGGTACAAATGGTGTATAAAGCACATTAAACAGCCATTTCCTCCATCATATGAATTCATCTTGTTGAATGAAGAAAACAATCACACTGAAGATGAAATTTAAGAGGAAATGATCATCAACATAGCTAAAAGATGACTGGAAAATACTCAGATTTCTGAGGTTTGCTTTGTGTTATTTTTCTATAAATAGTAGCTTCAGAACACAATACTGATTGTGTTGATACCAGCATCTTATAACAGCTGAGGATGGTTTCTGGAGAACGGTGATATTTACGGAGTTATGATCTTTTAACATTTATGAAATGGTTTTATGTTTGAGGTCTGGTGGTCTACAGTAATGGCCAGATAAAGAAGGAAACCAACACAAGCACATTAACACGACACTCTCCCCTTAATAGGACATGCAGGGGACACAAGATTTGCCTGTTTCAGACAGCTGCACTTACCAAAAGACCCACTCAGTGTGACAACTGTTCACCCCAAACGCTTTATAACATTCACAGCATTAGAAAGAACGGTTTATCAACCTGTTACTGATGTAACTACAGAAACGCAGAGGCAAATACACGATTCTAAAACTCCTGATAATTTCTAGTGTTCATAGGCCCTTCAAAAAAGCATGTTTGGTATGCTAGCTTCTATATCTCATTAGCTAAGTCATATTTCAGTCAGTTCTGGAAGAGACAATGAGCAGCTGTTGTCAACAAGGGCTGTTTAGAATGATGAGCTACTGACAGACGTTAATCAAAGACCCAAATAAATGATACCCACAACAATGTCCCACACTCACCGTTAATACATCATACTGGCTTAATACATCAACCAGTAAGATGTGCAAGTCTATTAATGTTTCAGCTGTACAGATCCAAGTACCAGAATAGAAACTCAATGATTTTAGGTGCAAGGGTGCAAAATAGAAAATGAAGAAATCGAAACATAAATAGAAGGAACCTGTTAATGCAGAAAGTTTCACAAGTTCTGAAAGCAGTTAAGAGATGGTGGGTCGTCCAGCTCATGCCTGGAGTGCCCCAGATAATGAGACTATAAATATACTGAGTGCTTCAGAAGTTTCCATGTCACAAATGTTCTTCATTACAGGTGTGTATGGAGCATCTAACAAACACTGTAAACATCAGGCCCAACTTTTAATAAATTTTAATGGAATGTAAAACACTTCAGTACAGCCTCACTTTACAAATCATGAACAAATGTACAATCTGGAAAGCCTTAAAAACCTTTACAGAGATAATCAAAGAAAGATAATGAAATCAAAAGCATAGATTGATCATAACGGAATGCTGCCAACGGAAAGAAACACTTTCTCTGGGTTCAGAGACTTGTTTCAGAGATTTTAAATTTACACCTACATTGAAAAACATATTTTGATAAATAACATTGATCTTTCGTACCACTTTGAAATGCCATAACATCAGTAATCAGACATTGACAGACTCATTAGTTATTTAAAGTTGCTAAAACAAACTAGGAGTTTAAACATTTACCCATACTAACTTGATTTACAATTAACCCATTATTAGCTTGGGCTAACTATCAAACCCCTGCATTAAGAGTACAGACCCCAAACTCTACTGTCTGCTAACATTAGTCAAGTGGATCAGTTCATTTTAACTAAAATCAAAAATAAAAGCTTTAATATAAAAACAAAAGCAAAGATCATGTAAACTATAAAATGGGAGCGGGGCCGTGTTCATCCGGTCTGAATACTGTAGAAATGCATGGGTAAGACCCCCCCCCCACAGTGAGTCTAGAGTTCATAAAATGTCAATCAGACTTAAAAATCAGCATCCAGTCTGAAAGTGTTGTCTGTAGCTCCAGACATAACACCCATCCTCTGATACTCTCCCACTCGCTTCTCAAAGAAGTTTGTCTTACCCTCCAAAGAAATGTTCTCCATGAAGTCAAAGGGGTTCTCCACTTTGTACATCTGGAAAACATGTGTAGGGTTAAAGATATCAAATACCACATTAAAACAGACACGGTGAACCACAGCTGTTGATCGATTAAACTGCTGTACCAGAACACAAAGCATCACAGCTGAATGTTCACAGTACAACTGCCTGCTGGTGTAGCCACATTACTACTAATGTCATTATACAGTGTAAATAAATGTCTACCTTGCTGAATCCCAGCTCCAGCAGCAGCCTGTCAGCCACAAACTCTATATACTGCTTCATCAGGTCACAGTTCATCCCGATCAGCTTCACTGGTAGAGCCTCAGTCAGGAACTCCTGAAGCACGAGTCATGCGATTCATTTAAAATCATTCACAGCAAGTCTGACACATTTACCAAGTCTTAAGTTATCAGGTTAGCACACAAACCTGCTCGATTTCAACTGCATTTGTGATGAGTTTCTTTACGGTCGTTTCAGAGGGTCTGTTGACCAAGTGCTTAAACATCAGACAGGCAAAGTCACAGTGAAGACCCTGCGAGGTGAACAAACGTTAAAACAACATCACCGTATCGCTGAGAGCATTTAAATGTGTGGGGTGAGATGCTACCTCATCTCTGCTGATAAGTTCATTGGAGAAGGTGAGACCAGGCATGAGTCCTCTCTTCTTTAACCAGAAGATAGCAGCAAAAGAACCAGAAAAGAAAATTCCCTCCACAGCAGCAAACGCCACCACTCTCTCCCCTGAAAACAGAGCTCAGCTTTACATCTGCCCCAGTCTTCACCATAACAACAGTACATGTATAAACTACAGGAAACTTACCGTACTGTGCGTTCTTGTTACCAATCCAGTTGAGCGCCCAGTCAGCCTTTTTCTTTACACAAGGCAACGTCTCAATGGCATTGAACAGAAACTCTCTACAGGAACAGAAATAAAAACATCTTATAATTCAGTTAGTGTCCTAATAACCGAATCACACCCTAAGCAGAAAGGTAGGGCTCAGTCGAGGCGACGGTTTCGTGCTGACGTCCTACAGTCAGTGGACCACATGCCCGCTGATCTCAGAGCAGTCAACACTCAGCTCCCATTATCAGCTGAGGTACGTACCCCTGCGCCACTCATCATCGCCCCAAAACTACCCAGAACAGGTGACAGAACGCACCTCTCTTTAGGATCTCTGATGTAGGTGTCAATCAGCAGACTGTACATTTCTGAGTGGATGTTTTCCATTGCAATCTGAAAGCCGTAGAAGCAGCGAGCCTCCGTCACCTGAACTTCCTGAGTAAATCTCTCCACCTACAGCAGCACAGAAGATGCGTCATAAGAACCAGGTGATTCTTTTTTAAACAGTCGTGAAGTCATCTGTAACGTTTGCCTCTGAACTCACCAAGTTCTCGTTGACGATGCCGTCACTCGCAGCAAAGAAAGCCAGAACATGAGAGATGAAGTATCTCTCCTCATCTTTCAGAGAATCCCAGTGCTGGAGATCTTTGGACAGGTCAACCTAAGGGAAAAAAATCATATTGAAACTCAAATCATTGTAGGAGCTCAAGCAGTTAATGGTTGTATTAAATGTCAAAGTTTAGCACAAAACCAAATTTTTCAAACTAGATATATAAATATAAACTAGACGGTTATAATTTTACGGCACCTCCTCAGCAGTCCAGAATGATGCCTCGGCTTTCTTGTACATCTGCCAGATGTCATGATACTGAATTGGGAAAATGACGAAGCGATGTGGATTCTCCTTCAACAGAGGTTCCTCGCACACACTCGCTGTCCTGGATTCTGTCTGATCCTAAAAAGAACAAGTTAATACATTAACCACTAACCTAAAGCTGAACTAGTTAGTAAAGGCAGCCACAGGCTAATCTCTTGCATGTGTGACAGGATAAACTGATCAATCAAAACAAAATATTGTTTTATTTACAAAAAGAAAGTCAAAGAAAAAGAATTCTTATAGTAATATTATTCTCATTTTTCTTGCTGGCAAGACAAACGATGGCTACTGCTCCTTTTACATAAGGAAAGTGCAGCAAAAACTAAGGTTATGTAAATTAAAATGATCTAATCTAGTAAATTCAGTAAAAGTCAGATTGAAGATAATAATGTTTATTACAGTAATATTACAGATATTGGCTCTGGTTTGGGCAAAACAGCCTCCAGCTACTGACCCGCCAAAGCAAGACATTTTGTTATATTAAAACAACTGAAATCTGCTGGTCTTCCACAAACAAACACTAACCCAGATTAAAATAACAGGACAACTAGTTAAAACTGTCAGAGTTTGTTAAATTATAACCAAGAGCTCAAATAACGAGTCTACAGAAGGCAAACTTGGCGCGCTTTGAATCCGCCAAATTACACACATAATTTTCATAACACATGATTTGTAAATAAAACATCAGACAGTGTTAATATCACTCGTGAAGAATCGTGCAGGTTATTTAATGCATTTAATGTAAACTTACGGGTGAATCGTGGAAGATTTTCCGCGCGGTTTTGGACGCCAGGACTCTGCTGCACGTCAGACTGGGAGGCTGGAAACAAAATTACAAAAATCACCTCAAACACTTAATAAAGACTTTATTATAAGAGTCTCTTTATTCAAAATGTTACTTCTGTTAACAAAAGTATTACATCTGATGTCAAAGTAACCAGTACAGTCTGAAACTGACTCAAGCGTCGTACTATGTGCTGTTAAAGTGTAAATGTTATATCTGATAATAATCACAGAATGAACTTACCGTGTTTTCTTTGTCCACCAATGACACGTCATTCATTTTTAAAGAAAGCGCGTTTTCATTCTTGCTTTTCAGTGGAGAGCGAGTTGACAACATTGTGAATTGTAAAGTGTTTGATAATATAAGTAAAAGAAAATAATTTTTTAGTCGTAAAGACAAAACTAAAAAAAATACAACTACAAATAAATAAAGTGTATGGATAAAAATCTACAGTCTAGTTGAAGGGAAGAAAATAAACTGTGACCGCCGGTGTCTCTTTTATATTCGTTTCTTGGCGCTCAATCTCAGCCAATAGGAAACAAGACAAGCCTTCCGCTTTGTTTTGTCCTTTTAACTCTTCCGCCAGCTGAACCAATCAGGAGTCAGGAGGACGTGACGTAAGCACTACACGCTCACAGATTGCGGGAAATTCAAACGTGTTGGGGGTTGCACAAAAACCCCAAATCCTTTATACAAAACGTTTAAAAAGCGCGAATACAGCATAAAAGTAACAGTTTGCAATAAACTGTACAAAACACATCTGAATGTTAAAATCATACACGAGAAGAACAAACATTATCATATTAACAGACTGACATTCAAAATACACATAGTGAGTTGACTTTATTAATCAGAATGAACCAAGTCTGAAGAAAACAATGTGATACAGTGCCACTGTTTGCACTGTCGCATGTAAATACAAAATACACAGTTGTTCACAAAGATAAAGCATTGAACAGCAAACATAAATATGATGCAAAGTGAAAGAATATCCTGACTGCTACTTGATAAAGGGATTTATCTGTGTTTTAGTAATGAGACCGCAACTCTTTGTCCTTATTTACAACAAAACACCCTGAACAGGAAGCAACGACTTCGCGCCAGATTTGAGTAAACAATTAAAACACATAACCTCAACATTTACTGTAACTTACACAACTGTAACCAAAATATTCATTTTAATAATGAACATAAACCTCAGCATATCATATGCATTTTAATGACGATGTTTATACCACAACAAAGATCAGCTGTAAAGTCAACTGCCCATCAACACTAAACAGGATTTACTACCAGCCCAACTATATTCAAATCAGCCTTGACAAACAGATACTTAAATTGTGTTGAAAACGTTTAAATCAAACATAAAATACTTAAATCACTTGCTTTTGTGTGAACAACAGCATTCACAGACGCTGAGAAACATACCGCAGCTCGTCTTATACTGCTGACTAGCGGCAGCACAACACACAGCTCAATGTGTGCTGATATATTATAGTTTGCATGCATTGTAATAACAGCTTAATGTTACAAAAAATAAATGAAATAAGCACTTTATGTTCATTTGCTTAGCTGCCTCTTAATTTTACTTTATTCACATATTACAGTTTATTTAATTAGACATCCATAATTAATGATGCAAACTATAACAGAGAAAATATACAAGCAGAAGTTAACATAAATTAACATTTACTACTGAATCACCAGATGTGGTCGTTACATTAGCCCTGGAAGAAAAACACAAAACAAAGCATTAATACATAGAAGATATATAACAGCCTGTAATGTTAACGGAGATGCAATAGAGGGCGTTTTAACAGCGTTAAACCTCCCGGAGAATGATCGATTTTTAGCACATTTATCAATTAATTAATGTTCTCAGGTGAATCTGGGTGAAATTAGTTTGGGTGCTAATGGACTTTATGTGTGTTTATGTGTCTGTATGTTTAATAAGGCAGATTGAACGCTACTGCTGCGACACGACTCGTGTCCTAACAAAGGTTCATTTCCAGATTATTTTAATTTATTTATATTTTAAAAATCAATTTAACCCAAATAAAGAGTCTGTAAAGTATATATGATATTAAAATACCTGCTAATCCGAAACTCACTTTGAATTGTCATTTTTAAATGATCAAAACATGCGGAGGGGCCTTCGCCCAGTTTTTTAAATATTCTTTAACTTCCATTTTGATTTAATTTGATTGAGTTAATCAGTGTTAGAAAACTGAAGGCTGTATTTTATATCGTTTAATAATGCAGCTAGTTTTAGTTATTTCATCTGTTTTTGTTGATTGTTAAAAATATCGGTCAGTAAGACAAAGGGGCGGGGCTGCTGATGCCATATTTATAACTCGACATCGTCTCTGATTGGTCGCGCCCCTAAACGCTTCACAAACACGCGCTGTGATTGGAGGATGTGTGTTACTGGGTGCTGCGGGGTGAGTTTGTGTTGAGCTGGTGTTGTATAACTGTGTCGTCATATCCGTACATGGTTGTGTAATGATCCTTTGTCTATTTTACTATCTGCTTTAAACACGTGTGTGATGTATTTTTAGGGGTTAAGCACAAATGCTTTTGTAAGACTTCATAGGGAATTTTTTTTTATATAAATATATTTGAAATATCTATTATATAAATATATGTCCAATTTATATAATATGCAAATAAATTTAAGCATTCATGTTTAGCCTATGACAATACATAACGTAACAAAACATATTTTGTTACTACAAATGTTTATTATTAAATATATGTAATATTGCAGGTAGTTTCTCATACAGGAGAACCATCCAAATAATGTAAGTAACATTAATAACATTTATTCATATATCAACAATAAATGCTTGACAAAGACTGAATACACATTACACTCACATAGATGATATTTATATACAAATATACAAGAGTAAACAGATGAACTGATGCAAACACTTTGGCAAAGGGAGTAAAACACATACCGGGAGACATAACTTATATAAAAGTAAACAAGAAGTCCTTATAAACACCCATGATTCAAATAAAAATCCAGTGCATGTCTTTGTGTTTTATGTACATGGATGTGTAGCAGCCTTGGTTTTCTTGTACTTCTCCTGTGAATGGACAGTGAGATATTCTCCTGAGGTGACTGAGTTGAGGTCTTAACCTAGTTTGAGGATGGAAGAAGAACACTAAGAGGCAGGGAAGATGGTGCTTGAGAAATGGCTATTTTGTTGACGTCACGAACTTCGTTAGGCCAGGCCGCGGTCTTCTTGGTTGTCATGTGACGCCGGGCGTGCTTGGTCAGGTGGTCGCTTCGCATGAACCGACGATCACACATAGGACAGACAAACTTTTTCTCACCCGTGTGCGTCCGACGGTGTCTGGAGAGTTCATCCGAGCGTGCAAACTTCTTGTCGCAACCTTCCCAATGACAACTGAAGGGTTTCTCACCTGAAACACAGAGAAAGACGATCAGCATTTATTATAGCAAACATGTTGATGGGTGCAACCAATTAAACAACTTTAAGCTGCTTGTGTCAGTGCTTTCTGTCAAATATTCTGGCAGATGAATACAAACCTGTATGGGTTCTTAGATGGGCCTTCAGGTGGGAACTTTTAAAGTAAGTCTTCTTACATCCTTGGAAGTTGCAGACATAGTTCCGTCTGCGAGAGAAGTCAGACTGTGTCACTCCGGAGCTCTGACACGAGGGAATGTAGACTGGAGCAGGAGCCAGGGGCAGGAGTTTAGTGTTCCCTAGCGTAACAACGCCCTGCTGACAGGTAGGGGCCTGAGATACCTGGGACTGGGGTACTACAAACATCACAGTTCCCTGAGCCACAGGCGAGCCCACCAGAAGAGGCTGAGACAGGGGGGCAGCCTGTGGAAGAATGGGCTTTGACCCAGAGGCCTGCATCTGAACTGGAGTCTGAACAAATGCAGAGATAATCCCAGTCTGCCCATTAACAGGAAACACCTGACAGAGCACCGAAGAGCTGGTGATGGCGTGAGAGGCAGACAGTGATGTGGGGATAACGGGGGCTGTGGAGTCAGGGGAGGGGGTGGTCCTCTCTGTTTCTGCAGGGTCATATGTGTTATTGCAGTTCTGCAGATTTGCTGTGGGTTTGGTACTGGGCTCTGTGTGCTGTAGAGGGGATTCTGGAGAACATGGCTCCCCATGCCTTGTGGTCAGTGACGGGATGTTGTGATCCAGGGAACTGTCTGCTGTGTGTCGTATCACGCTGGTGGCTCTGTGGAGTAAGGGCTGCTCTGTGGGCTGCGGTGGAGCTGAGGTCTGCATGGCTGCAGGAGCGGGACGCAGGCTGACATGACCTGTTGCCCTGTTGGTCAGGGGGGAGGACAGTCTGGACTGTGACAGGACTGGTTTCAGACATGCGCCTGCCACTGAGGTACTGACAGCTGCTGTGCCTGAGGTTTCTGTGAAGGTGGGGCTATGAGGAGGGGTCATGCACTGGTGGGAGAGAAGAGATTTGCATTGAGCTTGGGGTTATTATAGTTCTAATTATTCATTTTTAGGTTTATTGTAGTTTTATTATTATTTAAAATTAGCATTTCTTTTTATAGTTTTTGTTTTCTTGGTATGTGCTTTTGTCTTTTTTATTTGATTTCAGTTAACAGAAATATTAACTGTAACTTGGTAAACTATAATAACCTGCTGGGTAAATATATGTATGCAGTTTAATGTATGTAATTTATTTATAGTCTCAATGATCACACAGTATCAAACATTAAAATCCATCCAGTCCAACACAGGAAACTTCATTGTTGTTGTTTATATCAGGGTCTTACCAGTGAGGAGAGGGAGGACAGGTCTTTAGGGGACTCGATGACTTCAGGCTGCCAGGGCAGAGAATCACAGGAGTCTGAGGTGGGCGTCAGTGGGCGAGGCTTGCGTGATCTCTGGCCCCAGGCGCTCATGCACACCAGAGCCTCCGCAGCCTCCAGATCATTGTACTCCAGTGTGGAGGAGCAGGACCTCTCACTGTCCTGACGGTTCCTCTCCATCATCACCTCACAGATGTCCACAAGACTGGACTGAAGAGCGTAAGAAGATATAGAAGCGTAAATAGTTACTGCCATTCACGAGGAGAAACGGGCGCGCGCGCCCGGAACCTCCCAAATATAAACTGAAGAGTGACGCGCGCCCATAGAGACATGTGAGTGTGTCATACAAAGACTATCACAACCAAAACATTTCATGATACTTTCTTCATGTCATGACAAACCCTTCACATCTGCAGCACTGTATAAAGTGCAGAACGTTGTTATTAAACCACAAACGCGCCATGCAACTCTGAAATCACTGTCAGCAGCTCAAAACAATCAAACGCACAAATCATTTAGTTTTAATTACTGAGACCCTCATGCTTCGCCAGAACAGAAAGTGTTCAAGTGACAAATAAGGTCACAAACAAAAAAATGATGACAACAGTTTGAACTGAAGCATCACTGCAGCTCAACGCAAACGAGTGATGCACAACATTGCGGCAAACAGCTCAGCATCACTTACTGTCCAATAAAGTCTATTTAACACAAATCTGGCCAATGGGATGATTAAGACTGTTTTGTAAATGAAACACTGGTTTGTTTAAAGATAACTCTTATGCTGTGAGCACAAATGATGCTAAACTTTACAACAGCAACAGACTTCACTGATGTCACTGCGCAAATACTATAAAACAACAATTATTAAAAGCACTTAGACACCTAAAATAAACTCACCCGTCGGGAGTCAAAATTCAGCATGTGTGAATGTCTCCAGAGCAACAGCAGGAGTCAGAACCAGTAAAACCAGTGAAAACCAGCGCAGATCCAAACACTGAACCAGCGAGACTCGAGCAGAACCAGCCGCGCGCGACGCCGCAGACAAACACAAAACTCACGGCGCGCTGGCGGCTGGTAACATCCCGCCAATCACAAACAAAGGTGTAGCAGGAACGAGCCAATGGGAACGCAGGCAGCGCGTGCTCGATACGTGGTCGCTCGGTGATTGGCTGGAACGGGGTGCGTGGCTGTTGGGGGGCGTTCCCGAGGAGTCAGCGGTGTCAGAGTGAACCCGATGAACCCGCCGCTCGAGAACTGGGAGAAAGGTCGCGCGGCGAGCGCGCGCACCCGTGAGATACTCGCGCGCGACCCGGTAAAAAAACAACACAAACTCTGTCGTGCTGGTTTTATGTAAAGCGCGTCTACAGCTTTCAGTGACGTTTAATAACCTCACATGACTGAAAACATGCGGCTTCTGCAAGAAATACAACTGATGTAATACATGTCATCAACAAAACAAATATAACAAGTAATTAACCTACATACATATTTAGGGTTTTTTCTTATTTCACAAAAGCACGCACATTAAAACACGGAAGTTTAACATTCATATCTATCATTTATGTTTATTCACAAAGACACATTTGTCGCAGCGGGGACGCTCGTGGCATCACGTGATCAGTTTTCAGGGCGGAGCCTCTGAGTGCAGCTCATCTTTGTTACACTAACATTTCTCTCATGTTAAACCGCATTATGCTGAATGTTGTTATTCTGTTAGGATTAGAGATGTGTGAATGTTCCTCTGCCTTCAGTGGAAATGATGAAGACTCTGACTGCAGGAGGCCTGTGATTCCCTCTGTCTGTCTGACATAACCAGTCTGAACAAAAGCCTTTATCAATCGCTCCTCTTCCTCAGAGCTTCACATACCAGTGGAGACAAACACATTCAGTTTCTTTGTCTGATTTGTGTAGCTGATGCAGATCATCTGATGTTTTTAATTTCTCAACATTCATTAATGTTCTTATGATGAATCAAAATGGTTGATGTTCATTAAAATAATTGTCTAAAGTATCTTATAATGAACACACATGAAGGAAACTATGATGCTGTATTAGATTATAAAAATTACAGGTCAGTCATTTGTCTGGTGATACAAACCGTTTCTACCTGAAGAGTAGAGGGTAGATTTGGACATTAAATATTGTTTTCTTTTTTTCTAATCCTGCACACAAAGTCCTGAAGCATTTAACACGAAAGTCAGAATCAGAAAACATTTGAACATCATTTTGAAGTCTTCATCATCATTGATTGTGTTTCAGTCTAGCAGAGTTTCTTCTGACGGCTGGTGTGAGATGTTCCTCAAACAGGAATTTTGGGAGGCTAATGAGGTCATACACAGGGTTTGTGTGTGAAAGAGAGCAATCAGGGTGAGCAAACACAGGCTGTGTGGAGTGGGTGACAGATGTGTGCTTTTCTTTCAGCTGATGAGGGAAAAACAGCCGCAACAGGCAGAACTTGGAAACCCATATGTGCTGCTTTAACATATCTGAACTGAAAGACTCGTGCTCAGATAGGTTAGGTTCCAGAAAGTAGGTCATCCAAAAAAGTCTTATTTAACATACATTAACGTGAGAGGTTTGTGTTTTGGTCCTGTAGGTGTACAAGTGCTGGAAAAAGCAAACACTTAGCTTTTTCAGTAACTAAGTTACATGAATTCTCAGAGGCTTAACTGATGTCACATGGGTTCAGACTGTAAGAGTAAACAGCCGTCTCCACACACAGAAAAACAGATGAAGCAGGAGGGGGAGAAAAATCTTCATATTTGGAGTTTTCTGGCTATTCACACAGATCCAGCTATAAAAACCCACAGTGACCTGTTTATATGACATACAAACAAATACAAGTTTGAGTAACACTGTTTTCAGTATTTACCTACAAAAACAAGAATTTCACTCCAAATTCCCCATTTCCTGTCTAAACACACATTGAAAAACACACATTTTCTTTCTTACGGTTCGGTTTCTTTTCTTAGCAGTTCAATGCAAATTTATAGGGACAAAGAAAAATATTGGAAGCACTCTCAGAAAAACACGATATACAGTTCCAACCCTTTCCATCACAAAACAAAAGAGACTGGACATTGGATATTTTACTGTCTTAGTGTGTGCACTTTGTGTGCCGAAACCCTATTGGTCAGTCAAAGTTAAAACCTGTGCTGCTATCACATTTAATAATATGCAACTTAATTTATAGTGCAGTTCACATGTGGAGTATTTTTATGTGACACAACAGCACAGTGTTGGAAGAGGTGGAGTTATAAAATAACACCCAAGACAAACAGAAAACGGGAGAATTCTGCTGATATGCCAGAGGAAACAATCCTGCAAAGCATGATGGGAAAATTGGTAACCTGCCCTGAAATATTGAGCTGAAAGCAAAGATGGTTTCTGTGTGTTTGCACACATGCAGGAAACATGTGGACAGTGTTTACATACAGTCAGCTGAGAAACTCCTGTTACATCACACAAGCTCTCCGTCCTGTTTCCCCTCTTGCTTTTCTATTCAGTCTTTAATCTTTATTCCCATCTGTGATGAATTTCAGCAACAGAGCAGCTGCGGTACTGCAAGAACAAACAAAAGAGACACCAAAAACTAACGCTGAACAGGAGAAAATACCACAATTTCTTACAGCATTTCTTAAAAATATTTTCTGATAAAAATAAAAACAACAGATAAACATCGTTAAAAATCTTTCGTGAACTACATCACAACAGAAATGAATGGCTGTTGTATTGTGAGATGGATCCCCCTACTGGTTCATATTTGAACCTACAACAAATAAGGCTACACAGTCCAGATTTTAGTTCCTCTCTGTTACTCTGGAACAAATGACCTCATTGGCATCATTAGTCAATGTAGTAGTCTGTCAGCAGTCCTGCTGTTTACTCAGTCCTCCATCACCATGGCGATGAAAGCTTCACCTGTTTTCTATCTCTCAGAACTACAATATGTTTACGTTGTTAAAGTGACTGTCGTTTATCTAACTGGTTACACTAGAAAGCAACATCTGCAGTAAAGCTGCTAACACAAATCACTGCAGAACCAGCAGCTTACACTCTTGTTTTCTGTTCATAAATCCATCCAGAAGGTTATTTATTCCAGCCGCTCTACACACAAAAGACCCAAGAATCCTGCTTTCCCACAACAGCAGTTTCAGCTTAACAGAGCGTGATCGGTGATTGACCAGCACCATTAAAACATACTGTGATCATCAGAATGCAATGAGGCAGTTTCCCAGCATCCTCAGATGACCTTTAAAACAGAGCTGATCTCTCAGGGGAATTATTCACTTCAATTACTGGTGTCAGTTAGTCAAAGCAGGAAATGGGGCACATGCAAGTTAATGCTTTTGTTGTGTATGTATATATATATATAGCTACTCACACCCATGCACGACACCCTGTTAAAATGCTAAACACAACATCAGAACAATTCTGTGGTCTGTCTCTTTGCGTGTTGGTTATATGGACAGGCAGCGTACCCCCTCCCCCCAACATACCATGGGTTGTACAGAATACAATACTGAGCATGGGATAACTAAGGATGTCTCCATAGCAACTGATGGACTCCATGACAGACAGTATGTGTGAAAAAGAGAGTCACAGGAATTGTAAGACAACTCACTCCTTGCAACTATCTAAAAATAGACCCATCTTACCGTATGTCACATGTCTGCACCCGTCCTATAAACTCTTAACAGTAATTCAATTAATGATTAACCCTTTCATTAAAAAGATTTGGTTCATATCTCTGGAGCAATTAAAGGTGTGTGCAGTGCATAGCAGCTCTTATGCTAAAGTCATGTTTTTAAAGAGTATCTCATGCTTTATTAACTTCACATGCTCTCTTCAGGTTAAAACTGACTGACAGCCCTAACAAACGTGTCCCTCGTGAATGATAATTTCATGCCTCACTCATAAACTGCTTTAAGTTTATAAATAAAGCTCCTGGTTAGCTTGTTTGTGGCTTGTAGTCATTAGATTTCTCAGAATGCTGTGACACCTGCCCACACACATAAATGATGCTAGTGATCTATCTACACTTTTCTTCACTATGAGCTGTGACTTTGTGGTCAGATTCAATCTATTTTTAAGGGCTCTTTTTTTCAGAAAAGCTCTCTGGGCTTTTGGGGGATGTATTTTTAGAGTTCTTTCAGTAATAATACACCATCTGTGTCCCCTCAGGTCTTTGAGGTGGCTGGTGTTATTTTTCAACATCTAGTAATCTAGTAATCAGAAACAAAACCTTAAGTTTCCCCAGCAACATGTAAGGGGATTTCAGGCATGTCACCTGTATAGTGTTTATATCAGACAGCTTATAACAGTTTATTAACTGCTTGGACTCCCCATCAAATTAAAACATTTGCACATAATTCATTATTTAGTGCTTCAAAACCCACTAACCACGCCCACTGTGGGGGGGGGCGTTTCCTCGCTTGCTTTTATTGGCGTAACTCCATGACCTCAGAGAGGGCCTCCTCTAACCCCGCCCTCATTATAAACTCTCAGCAGCTATTGGTTAGTTAGGGTTAGGTTGAGTTTGAGGCCACGCCCCTCGTCAGTTCGGTTGAGGTGACTCTGTTCTGCAGCTGAAAGCGGATCTAGCGTTTGTGTTCCGCTCACCAGGTGATGAATTATTTCTCTTTCCTGTATTATATTATTCATCATATCACTTTAATGAATATTATGATGTTTGACTGTATGTTACGCGTTATTTGTGTGAAAGTAAGAGACGGGAGGGAGTCGTTAGCTGTCAGAAGCTGACCGAAGCAATTATTATTTGTTTATACAGTAATACAGTTACACACAGTGGGTGACGTCTGTTGCTCGTCATGGTCTGTTAGTAGCAGGTTAGTCATGGGCTGGTTTAGAGACTAGATTAGTCAGGCGTGAGTTAATCGAGCAGGAGAAAGTCAAGCTTATGCAGTATTTGATGCTGAACATCTCATTTCCGTTCATCTGTGTGATAATGTTAAATGAACAGTAGACAGTGTGTGATAATGTCTCTAATAATAATAATACTGTAATTTACAGAATATGCATAACGTTTTATTTAACGTCTCCTGAAGGAATAATATAAAATCCGCATTTGAAAGCTCTGCTGTGTGATTCATTCAGTAATTATTCATTTATGTAGCATGTAACTGTAAAACATTTCATAAATGTTCCGCTGCGTTTTGATGATGTTCAGGTGCTGGGGCTCATCTGTCAGTCGGGGTTAATGATGGATCAGACGGAGCTCGTTCAGAGGGCTAAGCTGGCGGAGCAGGCGGAGCGCTATGATGACATGGCGGCGTGTATGAAGCAGGTGGCGGAGCAGCGAGCCGAGCTCAGCAACGAGGAGAGAAACCTGCTGTCCGTCGCCTACAAGAACGTGGTGGGGGCGCGGAGGTCAGCCTGGAGGGTCATCTCCAGCATTGAGCAGAAAACGGAGGGCAACGACAGGAAGCTTGAGATGGTGAAGCAGTACAGAGAGAAGGTGGAGGGAGAGTTACGCGATGTTTGCAACGAGGTGCTGGTAAGTGATTGATGGCACCCTGTACTGCTCTATACTGTCAATATACACGCTACTGTATAGCCACCATTGACTGTGTACTAAATGTGCTGTAGGGGGTGAAATGTATGCTGCTATATAGTGTCCATACCTAATATTACGTCTGCATTGACTTGACTGAGTATAGTATATGCTGCCTCTATACTGTCATCATGCTCGCTGTAGTCAGTATTGACTGTAATGAATGTGCAGTCTGTTCTCCTGTGAGAGGCTCTATTAGAGAAATCATTCCTGAGATGTGTTGCAGAGATGACCAGCCTTCAGCTTCTCACAGTCACACAGTGACGGCCGGCTTCTGTGTCATCACTACTGAATTCTCACGCTTCTGTCACGCTTATCAAACGTGTTGAAATGACAAACGTGCCATTTTACATCAGGACCCTGTGCTGTTTATCTGGCCACCAGGACAAACACACGTGACTAGCTGCTGCTCTGGCTTCACTCACAGGGTTGTCTGGGGTCAGAGTAACCCGTCAATCCCACTGACAGCGAAAGAGATGTTTGTCACACACGTCTTCTGCACTCTTTGTTTCTCAGTTGTGTGTAAACTGGTGTAGATGCAGAATGTGAGTTTACACTAGCTTTAAACTGAACTGGAAAAAGAGGATTCCCTATATGAGGTGTTTGGTAGTTTGCAATCAAAGGTTTACAATCCCATAACTCTGTTCCCTTTTCCACCTTTATTAATTGCTTATGTTGTAAAAGGTTTGTTTGAAATAGATTAATGCAACATGATCTCTCTCTTTTTATTGCACTTTCTCCACCCTTAGGGACTGTTGGGCAAATATTTGATCGAGAACTCTTCTAATGCTGAGAGCAAAGTCTTCTATTTAAAGATGAAGGGTGATTACTACAGATATCTTTCAGAGGTTGCCTCAGGAGATGACAGGAAAGGTAAGTGCCTCACTGTGTTTCTGTTTGAGGGGAAGGTGTGTGTTTGAGTGCATGTTTCATTGCTCAGTAACACCATCAGGATCTGGTTTATCTCACATTAGCCTCCAAAAGATCCTTTTCCAGAAACCCATTAGTGAAAGATGAAGAGAGTCTGTTTTCCAGAGATAAAACTATCCCATGAGGGGCCAGAACAACTGAATGTTGACTTATTGTTACTAATGATCATTTTTGCATGTTATTACGTCACTCACAATTATTGTGGTATCTTGTCATTATGTTGTGTGTCCATACAGACACGATAACCAACTCCCAAGGCGCCTACCAAGATGCATTAGACATCAGTAAGAAGGAGATGCAGCCCACACACCCCATTCGTCTGGGTCTGGCTCTCAACTTTTCTGTCTTCTACTATGAGATCCTGAACTCTCCAGAGCAGGCGTGCAGTCTGGCCAAACAAGTGCGTTTCATACCGATGATTTCATTCTGATGCTCTGTTGCTGTTTATTGGTGCTTGTTGAATTGATAAGTTCAGCTACTGTAAACCTTTCTATACTGTGGCACTGAAATGACACTTATATATATAGGTAATATATAGGTAAACACTGTGTGTTTTCTTAATTTGTATCTTTTCCTTAAGCTTTAAATTTCAGGCATGTAGCTTGACTGTTGTGGATGGTCACATCTTTACAAACCATTGATGTTCTTCGTTCTTCTGTTTGCAGGCCTTTGATGAAGCCATCGCAGAGCTGGATACACTGAATGAAGACTCGTATAAAGACAGCACACTTATCATGCAGCTGCTCAGGGACAACCTCACAGTGAGTTCCAGACCAGAAGACATTCACATCATCCTAATCACAAACTAACTCCTGTTTTTATCCCACTAGTTATGGACCTCTGACAGCGCTGCAGATGAGGCTGACGGTGGAGATGGAGAAAACTGAGTCCACATATTCTCTTCAGTTTAAAGAAGAATCCAGGAAAATAAAACTTTTTACATCTTCATTTTAGTTTCACTTACGATTATTCTAGTCATGTAACTCCACGATCATCCCAGTGAGCAGTGAGTGTGTGGAAATTCCAGGCAGTTATTTTTCCACCACCTGGCTTGTGATTTTAAGGAAGGTAAAAATTAAATAACATCTCCATTCCATGGTTTTGTTTGTCCTGCGGCCACGTGCAGTGTCTGCTGTAGGAAAGTATTAGCCTCACACAAAACCTTTGTGACAAAGTGACTAGTGTGTATTTTCTGGTAAACAAAGTTGGAAGTGTGAGTCACAAAATGAAAGCGTTTTGCCTCAAGCATGGCTAGATCTCGTCCGGCTGTATCACCTGCATTTCTGCTCTCTCTAGGGAGATACACACTTGAATGAGATGTCTTGATTTGTCAGTGTTGGGGTACAGTGACCCTTTGCTTTATTATTGATCATTGGGCGGCTGTTGTTTAAAAAATGCTCACTGACTTAATACGTCAATCAAACACTTTCTTATAGGCTGTTTGAATGCTGTCTTCATCTTGAAGGTCATAAAACTCTCCTGTCTGGTGATGGTTTTCAATGTAACGTGTTTCTTGCATTAGCTCATGATGGTAAAATATATTCTGCATGTTTCAGTACGTGCTGGATTGCAGGTTTATTTCAGAGGATGTTCGATTCGTCATGTGATGTCAGTAGTTATTTGGATGACTGTTGTTTTTGTTAATCATTGACTGTAGTCCTCTTACCCCCAAAAGCCTTGTGACAATGTAAAATCACTACATAACTATATAACCTGAATTAAAACAATTTTATAAACGTACGTTTGTGTCTGAAATGTCATTTTCTCTGAATTGTCCCAATGAGAATGAATTTTAAACCACTTTTGTGAGATGTTGCACGTATTTGAACAATTTTATTTACCGTTACTAAATTAAATTGTTTTGTAAACTTTAAAACTGTATATTTTGGGGTAGACGTATTATCCTTTAAAAGAAAAAAAAAAACTATGTATGTGCAGAACTCAAAGTAAATTGAAGTTACGAACTTCTACCTCTGACTAATCAGCACTAAATATCTCAGTTTAATTCTGATGCTACCTACCACATGACTGACCAGCACGTTACCTGCAGATAACTGACTGCCGCATGACCCGTTTCCTACAGATAAAATATAAATATTACAAGAATCCCCCTCCCATACACATCACAAAGCTATTTATATTCACGCATCATAAATCACACAGTGCAACTCAAGACAGAAGAACTGACAGTAAACAAGTTTATTTTGTCATCTGCACTTTACAGTTGGAACTCTGGAAATTCAAATATCACATCCTTGCCTGTGAGCTTCTTATAGACACCAGAGAAGGTCTCAACCTGAAAAAACAAAAACCCAACAATGTAGC
>JAZGTK010004810.1:0-23652 GCA_036877625.1 Ambastaia sidthimunki
CGTACAGAGGTAACGAAACGCCATCTTGAAACGTTACACAGCGCAATCTGGAAGGTCATACCCGAATCAGGAAAAACATTCATGATATTATCACATTTATATTTTCAATCACTTTTCGGTGCTTTTTCAAAGCGATCGAAGACCGAGTTGGCCCAAGCTACGCCAAAAACACGGGTCCACTACCTCGTAACAGATAAATAAAAAACGGACAAACACGAGTAAACAACATTATTTTTTTATTAACTGAGCGTTAAAATACAATTTAATATTAAACGCACTGTAATATGGCGATAAACGTTCGCGTAACGGGTAAATTCCTCACAGGGCGACAGAGTAAATAACGTAATTTTATTTCTGGCGAGGCCTAGCGATCAAAGCTAGCAGTGCTAACAATTAGCCTGCGATTTACCATTGAAACAACAACAACACGGCTAGCGGAAGCAAACGAATAGCGACGGGCTAGCATGCTTTATGACTTTCCCGGTTGATTAATCCGTGGTTAACTTGGTTAGTTATCGAGTTCGGTACGACGAGGTTTAACCTAACGCAATTTTAATCGGGTCGTGGTTGGTTTTTACCCAAGTTAATTTGTTATATTTTAGACTGCGGGTTAAGCGACGAGTTGCGCACTTTATTTTACTGGAGGCAATACTGTAGTACGTTTAATATATATATATATTATTAATTATGCGTTATATTAAGTATATATTTATACAAGTTACTACTAATAATAGTAGCAATTGACAGTTACATTGTTACATTTTCTCACGTTCGATTTAAGAGAAGATAAACTTAATAAACATTTGTTAACCATGTACCCAAATTTAATGGTAATTTTATTTATTAATTTTATTAATTCAGGTAAAACGTCTTTACTAGTTTGTGGTCCCCAGGCCCTCTTTGCATATTAGTTTTGGTAAGGAAATAATTAGAATGATTAAATTACATACACATTACTAACTAAACCAGCAATTGTTTCTAATTTAAATATTCTAAAACTGTTGCCCCCGTTTATACATATTCCAGTGTTGTAAAATAGTTTCTGATTGCCAGCAATGACAGAGCAAGCTTTATTTTTACACATGCCCCTCATGAACCAGTTCTTTGTCCAAGGTCTCAAAAGCATTCAAGGTCTTATCAAATCATGAAACAAAACACAGATGTTAACCATACCACCATTGTTTATAAATTCAGCTTGTTTTTGCCCCACAATGCAGTATTTCTCATCTCCCTTTAAAAAAGTTTTAAATTTGGGTTATACATTTGAAAAGTATTGCACAGTATTATTAATTAACTCGCAAACACAGAAGCCAAAGTTTTAAATGTGTTAGCATCTTGATTTGACCAAACTGTTGTTGAGCGAATGTTTTGTCATCACACAAGTTTTTAAATGCTCAGGATACTCCCAGTTAACAGTGTTTGTTAGTAACAGGTTGTTTATTTAAGATAACTGGAGTTGTCAGGTTGTCTGTTTGCCAAGATTTGACGTTGGAGTATAAGATTGTACAAGCTTAAGACATGAAATGATCATCAAAACCCTTTAGTCCCTTGCTTGTCTGGATCTGTAATAGAGAGACCACCTCTGTTTGTTACCACAGACACTTGTAGAGAAGGTTATATATGATCATGGAGATAATTTTGACAGATACAGATGAAGAGTCAGCTTTACAAAGGGATTTGTAGGTCATGCAATGATAATTCCTTAATTGATTCCTTCTGTAATATTTCAAAGGCTCCATTAACTGTTCAGAGGGGCAGATGTCATGTGAGCTTAGTCTTTCATTTACTGGCAAGGCTGAAGCATAATGCATGTGTCTGGCTCATCCAGTCTATTTTAAAGAAGGTTTCTGTCTTTGTATTGTGGTTGGTGCAAAGCTTAAAGCTATTGAAATAATTATGAAATATAATTTAATAGTGGGAACATTTGTAGTTTAATCTAATACATTTTATCTTCTAGGAAAATTAATTAAAATGGGTGGGTCAAGAACGTTGTATTAATCTTTATCAAAATTAACCATGTATTTCAAACTCAGACTTAATACTGATAGTATTCTGCCATGTTGCCAATGAAGCATTTGTGGGGCTGGATAAAGTATATGTAAATAGGGGGCAGATGGGTTAACTGGTTAATTTTTATGCTCCAGATTCTATGGTAATGGTTTTGTAGAGCTGGATGTGTCTTACCAATAGCCTTACATTTCATTCATCTGGTAGCACCCTTGTTAGAAGATAGACCTTTTTGTTTTAGTAGGTCAAAGGTAAGGGACTATTAGGTAATGTAATTACATAATATTAAAGTTAGCAGAGTATCATTTAATGTGTGTTATGAGTCAAAATTGTATTGTTAAAGGGTTAACAGTCTTGTCTTGATTACATAAGTTATTACAAAGTACCCTTAGATGAGCATTCAACAAGTGACTCAACAATGCCTCATGAGTTGTTCTCATCAAGAAACATGTAAGCAGAGAACATCTGACACCCCTGGACTGGTGCATGAAGCAAGCGAATTCTAACATTGCATCATTAGGTCTGAAGGTTTGCAGTTTTGTTGATAAGGAGAACTCGCTTGTCTTGTGTGACAGTTTGTCTGTGGGCTGAATATTAGAAAATGAAATGCTTTTAACTTTGCCTGGTTATCTGCACTGTCAGGACAGGAAATAAATCATAGTAGCAAGGCCAGCAGAAACAGCCACATCAGAATCAAGATTGTCGAGCAACTTCAGAGGCTAACAGTGGTGTCAAAATGTTGTTTGCACAGTATTTAGCTGCATGGTGTTGACCTGGTTTCATTTTATAGGGATGCAAACTGCTCACCTTCCGGCTAAATACATTTTTCATTAAGCTAATTTGCCTAGTTGTTTGTTAAAACTGTCTAAATTGTAATCAATGAAAGTTATGGTACTTTGGGTTAAATTTTTAAAGTGGTTTGAAAAAGCATTAGAAACATTCTAAAACCTTTTATACAAAAATAAAGTTATTTTAAAACAGGAACACTTCCAACAGGAGCACCTTCAAAAGTTTTGCTTTTTTTTACCTCTTATAAGTTTCCCAGACTTTTTCTTAATTGTTTTCCTAATTATTCATAATTATTTATTACTTCAAACATATTTATTTAAAAAAAACATTCAGTCCTATTTAGTGTTGTGACATTCTGGCTGTTTGTTCCATGTCAAACAGGCAAGAAGATGAAGAACTGGAGGAAGGCGAGTTGGAGGATGATGGTGGAGAGGCAGAGGTGCCCAGCGGTGAGGGAGCTGAACCTCAGGATAAACCTCGCCACAGCAAAGAGCACCATGGCAGTGAATCTGATGAAGAAAAGTCACATCGACGAAGGAGAAAGAGAAAGAGAGAGCGGGAGAGAGAGAAAGAAAAAAGAAGAGCCAAGAAAAAGCGCAAATCAAAGCACAAGGTCAGCATGAATGTCTGTGTATTAATAGTGTGTACTGTAGGCCTTAAAGCTGAAGTGTGTTTAGCTGAAGTTTAGATTTTAAAGCAGTAAAAATGTGCATATATAGTCATATCGCATTCTTAAATCTATATGTGTGTTACACAGCGGCATGCGTCCTCCAGCGATGACCACTCAGACTACAGTGATGAATCAGATTACAGTCCCAGTGAAAAAAGGAAATACAGGGAATACAGCCCTCAGTATCCTTCCCCTGTAAGTACACCTCGAAAGCATTTCATTTAGACCTGTATTTAAGGTTACATTTATACAACAAGAGTTTACCAAGTTTAGCCAATCAGATCAGCTTTTAATCCTAGCATCTGTTTTGTAGTCTCAAGGAGGTTACTCGTCTGCTCCCTCTGGTCATGGAGGTCCCATGCCAAAGAAAGGCAGCTATATGAAGATGGACAAACAGGGTTATGGCGGCTATGAAGACTATGAGGAAGAGAATTATGAAGGTGAAGAGGATGAGGAGATGGCTGATGAGGACTATGACGACTTCACCAAGGAACTGAACCAGTACCGCAAGGCCAAAGAGGGTGGCGGTGGTCCACGTGGCAGAGGTAACCCTTAACTTGAATATAGCTAATCAGGTGGTGACCGCTTGACTAGCCTTGGCTAATTTGTATAATGCATGTTACTAGCAGTGCTATGTCTTACAAAATGAGCAGATGAGATACCGTGTTATAAGTCATCTTGTGTGTAGTATCTACAATGTTTGATTTGGTGTGTTTACATCTGTGCTGACCTTTATTAATATTACTCAGGTGGTAAAAACCGCATGAAGAACCAGAGAGGTCGCGGCAGAGGAGGGATGAGGGGGCGTGGCGGAAGAGGTGGAGGCAGAGGAAGAGGACGAGGCAAAATGGGAGGAGACAATGATGATGGAGATGGAATGTATGGAGATGACATGGAGGTGGGTCCAAATTTCCTATTTGAACTTTATTAGCACATCTCAACGCTACTTTAATAACTACATTACTAATCACACAACTAAGTTTAGGGTCAAGCTTAAGTTTACATGTTTACATGTTTTTGCATGCCTGTTTTTTGTAGTTTGGAGATGATGACTATGATAACATGGGAGAGGATGAGTATGATGACTACTCAAAAGAACTTAACCAGTACAGGAAATCAAAAGACAGAGGGCGTGGTATGTTCTGCTCAACTAACAGATGTAAAACACAAGATCCAAGGTCATCTTAAAGTTAAGCATTATCTATATTTGAGCATTAGTAATTGGTAATTTCATTTGTTTGGTTCAGGTGGAAAAGGTCAGCGAGGTCGTGGGCGAGGTAAAGGAGGTAGAGGCATGAACCGGGGCAGAGTGAGAAATCGTGGAAGAGGTCGTGGAGGAGACCAGGGTCCTGATGAAGATATCAGTGGAGATATGGACATGGGTGTAAGCTAGCCTGGATCACCCGTCCAGCATAGACTAAATCTATCTGCAGCACATCAATGAACGTGTTGTTTTCCGATTGCTTTAGGATGGATCTGGAGGCCCAAGGAGAAATGAGCAGGAGAAACACGGACAGGAAAAGAAAGGCAAAGCCATCTGCAAATACTACATTGAGGGCCGCTGTACATGGGTAAGTGTTCAGCATTAAAATATGCTACAGTTTTATTACTTAATAATTTATATCTGTGAGTAATAAAGGTTGAATCAAACATGTCTAATAAGCAGATGTAAGTTCACGTGTCGTTTTTGACATTGGCAGAGATTTTTGTACTAATTGCTGTCAATCATCAGGGTGACCACTGTAACTTCAGCCATGACATTGAGCTGCCTAAGAAGAAAGAACTCTGCAAGTTCTACATTACTGGCTTCTGTGCGCGGGCAGAAAACTGTCCGTACATGCATGATATCCTTTTTTATTCAGCTTGCTGAAAATGATTGTTTAATGCTTATAACCTACAGTGTTGAATGGTACAGGTGAATATATTTACTCCACAATATATTTGTGTCAGAATAATACCTTGACTCCACTGCACGTGATTTCCCCTGCAAGCTGTTTCATACCACAGGGAACTGTGTGAATGGGGAGGAGTGCATGTTTTCCCATGATACCCTAACAGAAGATACTCAAGAGTTGCTGGATAAGGTAATTGTTAAAGCATTATAAATGCAATTGCAGTCTTATTATCTTCATTTATGATTAACCTGATTAATACCCTTGTGTTGTATGATTTCTTTGCAATTTAGATGTTGGCGGAGGATGCAGAAGCAGGTGCAGAAGATGAAAAAGAGGTGGAGGAACTGAAAAAGCAAGGCATCAACCCTCTTCCAAAACCTCCTCCTGGAGTTGGTCTGCTCCCAACTCCCCCAAGACTTTCTGCAGGGGATTCCTCCACACCCATGGACTTCGGAATGCCTGGTCCCCCACATGGTAATATGCCACCCAGTGGTCCACCAGCTCCAGGCCCCAGTGCTGGTCCTGGTCCTGGGCCCTGCCCAGGCCCTCCTCCCTGCCCAGATGGAAGCACCTTCCAAGGTCCACCAAATCCCAATGGTCCTCCTCCACCCCCTATGGGTCCACCACCTGCTTGTGGAGGCAACGCTGGAAAGAAGATCCCATCTTTGTTTGAGATTGTGGTAAAGCCCACAGGACAGCTGGCACAAAAGCTGGGTGTCAGGTTAGTTTCATTTCTCCTATCATGCCATTTTGGTTTAATAACTAGGCCATGAAAATACTGATACAGATTCTCTCTTTATAGAGGACCAGGTCCTGGTCCAGCAGGTGCAGTAGGACCTCCTCCAGGCCCTCCTCCAGGTCCACCAGGTGGACCTCCACCTCGCTTCCCTGGTGGGCCACCACCTGGACACATGGGTCCAGGTGGTCCTCACGATATGCCTCCTATGGGCCCGTCTAACATGAATCAGGGCCCTCCACCAGGACCGCCAATGATGCAGAACTTTGGCCCAGGTGATGGACCACCAAACCAGGGAATGATGCCTCCAGGTGGTGGGCCTGGTGCCAACTTCTACGATAACTTCTACAAGCAGCAGCAGGCTATGGTGATGGATGGAGGCGGAAGAGAGGGTAAGGTCACATTTTCAGTTGGATATTTTGTAGGGATGCAGACTGCTCACATTTTGGTTAACCTAATTACAGCTGATTTGTCCAAGTGTTCTGTAATTTTTCATTAAAATTACTTGATACGGTACTTCAAGGTTAAACATGTAAAGCTGTTTAAATCATACCCCAATTAATTAAATGTTTTATTTTTAACCTCTTATAAGTGTGCATTTGTTGAGCAGCAAACACATAACCTTGCTGTTGCAATTGCAATTCTTTGTCTTTGACTTCCTATTCCAAAAATACAATATTAGTATTCAGCCTAGTTTTTCGTCCCGGTACAGGTGACAACTTTCCAGGAGCAAGTGGCGGAAACTTCAACGATCAGCCACCTGGGAACCAGAACTCTGGCAGCATTGAGGGCACAGCTAATGTAGGTCCATCTAATCAGTCTGGAATGACAGTGCCAGATTTCTTGCCTCCAGCACAGCGTGTGTTGTTTATGAGACTCCAGCAGAAACAGCAGGATGATGAGGAGAGAGCCAAGAGGCTGGCTGAAGGAGGAGGAGCAGTGAGGGAAAATGAAGGTACTGCTGAACTGCTTCATTACCTGCACTGGCACCTCCATAATAACATGTAGCTGGAATCTAAGATTCATAAATAAATTTAATCCTGGGAACAGTTGTAGAATTTTGACTAATTAAAATCAAGCAAATGTAATTATAAAAATTATAAAACAATATAAAATTATATAACAATATAAAAAGAAAACAATACCAATTACTTTTTATTCTTTTAAATTATTTTATTGTTAACACAGATAATACAGATTCTGTAATTAAACTAAGAATATTTGTTAACGCATTTTAGAACAGGTTAGATGTATTTGTTTTGATCATTCCCAGAATATGCCAAAATGACAAGTTGTACACATATTTGTGGAGTCTGCCAGCTTATGTGCATGGTGTCATTAAATCAAACAGAACAGAATAATTTTAAATGGATTCAAGCTTTTAAATGTCACTATATATTTAATCTGAAATCAACGTTGTAAAGCTTTTATACAGGAATGTGCTCTCAATATTCATTTTAAACAACACTACCATAAAAGGAAAACTACATGTTTTTATAAGCTTATCTATCTAATCTTGATTTATATACATACAAAAACTGAGGTTTTTAATGGGCTGACATATGTTGCCATGGCTATTTCTGGTAAGGAAACATCTCAAGGACTTTATGGAGCCTGACCCTGCCCAGGACCTCATAATACTGTAAACATCCTCAGGGCTGGGATTGTGCAACACAATCTAAACACAAAATCTTCTTGACACTAGATGGCGCTTTCTTAGCACTTTATTTTAACAAACAAATGCTGTTTTAAAGAGAGACATTTGCCTATCAAAAAGATTATTAGACCTTGAACCTGCTGTTCTTTATCTCTAATCTTTGTTAACTTCCATTTTTGAACAGGGGATTCAGCAAACTGGTATTCCAGTGAAGATGAGGACGGTGGTGGCAGTGTCACGTCCATTCTCAAAACCCTGCGGCAGCAAACGCAGACCCAAGGCCCCCCCAAGCCTGACGGAGCTCCCAGTGATCCACGTCTTCAGAAATCTCAGCCTGCACAGGTGCCCAGTCGACCAGCAGACCCCCGGCTGGCACGAGATCCTCGACTATCCCGGACCGCGGACTCTTCTCCTGCATCAGAGGCCACTGCTTCATCCTCTTTGTCCCCTTCAGACCCCCGTCTTACTCGTCATGCACCCACACACGCCCCTAAACCAGAGCCCCCTCTTGTTTACAAACCTCCACCCCTGACCACCCCAGCTAGCAATGAGGAAGAGGAGGGTGAGAGGATACTGAGGGAAAAGCCTGTGCCCATTCCCCTGGATCCATTAATGGGCATGGCATTGCGTGATCCTCGTTCACAACTACAGCAATTCAGCCACATAAAAAAAGACATAGTCTTGAGCAAGCCTTCATTCTCCAAGGCGGTGTTGTGGAGCCCTGAAGACCTCATCCCTGTCCCTATTCCCAAACAGGACTTACTCCCACTGCCCCCTGGCATCCCTCCGGTTACTGCCATGGACCCCCGGCTGTCCCGGACCCCACCCCAACTCCACTCAACCCAACCCTCCTCTGTTCCACCTCCTGCTGCTTCTGCTGAGAAGTCTAATCAGCCTTCCTCTTCCCTCCCAGACTTTGAGCTGCTCTCGCGCATCCTGAAAACTGTCAATGCCACGTCATCCAGTCCTGCTCAATCAGCTTCTTCAGGAATGTCATCACCTCCATCCGCATCCGCTGAGAAGCCCATTGACCCGCGTATGGCACGCAAAGCCCATGCTGATCCTCGACTCCAGCCTCAGAAATCTGCCCTTAAATCCACGTCAGAGCCACCTGCCCCTCAGCTATCTCCTCCAGCAGCCTCCTTATCTCCACCCTCCTCCCCCCCAACCATTGCGCCCTACGACCCTCGGCTGCTATCAGCAGGAGGGTCTGTTCGAGGGCTCGGAGCTGCTGGTGGAAATAGCGGCAGCAGCAGTGTGCTGAGTGGGATTAGTCTTTATGACCCACGGACTCAAGACTCAGATAAGACAGATGGCTCGGGGGCCTCTAGTCCTCCCTCTGAGCCCAAATCAAGTGAAAGTCAGATAGCATCAACTAAACCTAAGGCGAAAGAGCCGCTGTTTGTGCGCAAGTCTGCATTGGACCAGCCTGAACCTGAGAAGAGCACTACGGAGCAGACCACAGACCGCTATAACAGCTACAACCGACCTCGACCCAAACCATCCCCCTCGCCCAATGCAGGTGGTGCAGCTGGGGTGCCCGCAACAGGAAGTCCAGCTGCAGCTGGTCAGGGCCCTGCTGGAGCTGCAGAGCAGCCTGCAGGGGTCCACAACCTTCCTGTATCCACACTGTTTACCATGGTAAAGCAGGTCAACAAACCCGGCGGCAGTGGGAGCCCGTTCGGTGGCAACAGCCCAACCCAGCCTGATGCGGCCGAGGTGGACAATGGCTCTCTAAAAGACGTTTTCAAAGGCTTTGACCCCACAGCATCTCCATTTTGCCAGTAAACTCTATCGTTGTCATTGTGAATCGCTAAGGACTTCAGACACCCAAAATAGAGATACCCACACCTGCCACCCCACAGTATTTAAGTAAAGATTTCTATTGGACAGTTGGGATTGGGGGGTATTAGGTCTGTAAAATGAAAGCACAATGTCTATTTTAAAACCAAATGGGGAATGTTTAAATACATGAAAATTTTAAGGACCTCTAGATAGAAAGAGATGAAAAACAAACATTTCCATCAGTCTGTACCAAACAGTTTGTTGGATTATGACCCATTAACACCATCCTATAATTCTGAGTTCAATTATATGCATGACCAGCATGACAACTGGTGAATTTTTTGCTCCATCTAGTCGCTGTGGCAACCGGGAGAATTCATTCACTGCCACTCCCTCTACCACCTGTAGTGGAGCTAAACTAATTCCTGTAAAACTGTTTATTTGCTGCCCATCAGTGATTTACATCCTTTTAAGACATTTTAGCTTTGTTTCCTCTGTCTGCTTAGATTAGGCAACTCTTCTGTTTGTACGGATGCCCTTATATTCCTAATGCCTCAAATTCATGTTTGGTCAGCTGGTGCCACTCCACTTCATCAAATTGTTAATCTAAGACTATTGTAAGTGTTCGTGTCACAAGATCATTTTAATTTATTTTTTTATACTTTAGCAGTTACCTCTTTTTCTTTGTAATGTGACTGTCAAACTCAACTATTTTATGAATGTGTGTGTATATATAAATATAAAAAATATATATATGCATATGTGTATAGTACATATTCTTCCCATCTGGTTTGTAAATTAACTACGCAGCAACTAATGTTGATAAATATCATGTCATTCTTTTGTTCTCACAGAAAGATTCTCTTTCACTGTTGCCCTGAAAAATAGGGATTTCAAGGACTGCTCAAAAGTATCTGCTTTTGTTTTTTTTTGGATTGTCTCTCTGCAGAACGATGGCTTTGTATATTAAAAAGTGTTCATATTTGACAAAAGGTAACACATTTTGTAACTGTTCATTGTAGGTGAAGTTGTGATGTATTTAATAAAGGCCATACCAGATTGAAAATGACAAACATTGAATCAGTGGTGGGAGTGTATAATGCTTTTATCGTCTGTGTGTGTGTGTGTATGAGCGCAATATGAGTCATTTCCTCCAGATTTCAGATCTGGGACACTCCTAACCTACTCATCAAAATCCAGTAGATCAGGATTTGTGTTAAAACATAACAGGGTAAAGTTAACAACACGATTGTTTGAACAATGGGAAACTGGAATGGTTTAAATACCGGGGTTTGATAGAATAACATTATAACTGCTAGGGACAGTGTATGTTATGTGCATCTGTCTTCATGGTACGTCTCTGTTTTCAATTGAAGAGAAACTATTTAGATTGTTCTTTGGTTTATTATAGTGCTTAGAGCAGTCATTTGACATTAGGATAAACTAAAACTAAGCCACCAAAAGTAACCTGTTTACTTTGTTGTACATTTAGGGCATTATAAATGTTTCTATATGCAGTATAGCAACAGCACCACCCTGCTGGGTTTTAAAACTAGAACGGCAAGACTTGATTTTGTTTGGCACAGGAAACTGGACGTGATTAAACAGGCTAAATTTGCGTAATGTTCTTATAAAGTGGCTTATTTTAGCCCGGCTTCTTTGTTTTAAACTGCATGCAAAGCTTTTCTCAGAACTAACTCACTTCTGAATGTACAGGCATGTGCCCTCAACACTAATCAGAACTGCTGAAATTTAACATGAATTCTGCTGTGTCAAATGTGTTTTAACCACTAATCCTCTTAAAGCAAAACTTGGCTTGATTGAGGCCTTAAATGTTTATAGTGCCCATGATATTGTTGCTAATATAGGTCATTAACAGTTTTTTTTGTAATTCTTAAGAGACTGTGGTTTGAAATTTCACTCTGTAGGGTCTTTGGGGATGTTCAAACTTTATGACGTAATGGTAAATAATTTCATCACTTGTTTTTCCTAACTAGTATGACTGACTTGTAAAATGACAAGAGAGACAACATAGAATGTTAATGCAATTCGGTTGGTCCACACATGAAATGTTAAGTTGCGACAAAGGCTGTTAGTCACTAACACGTTGCTTAATATCTTTTTGGGCTTGGAACAACCTGAAGGTGAGTAGATGAAAACAGAATTTAATTACCTTAAAAATCTTTGCAATCTAATTCACAGCTAATACAGCCTTGCTATTCTATTAATTTCATGCTTTATGGGGAAAACAAAATGTCAGAGACAAACAATTGTTAAACATGTTTCAGTTTTATTTAAAATATACCCCAACTGGACCCCATATTCAAGCTAGTGGTCTTCAAGAGATACAGTCAAATTAACTGTCATGTCAACTTTTTACAGCCATCATGTTTGCAAATCCCATGTGATCACCACTATAGTCTTCTCTTTGGTCCCTCCACCCAACTTCCTGCCCTTTTAGAGGAATTCCAGCCAGCGCTCTGGGAAGACTGATGTGAGCCTGTGTTTAAGCAGGAACAAGAGTCTGCTCAAGAGACCTCAAAAACAAAACTGACTTCCTTTGGAAAAAACAAAATGGGACCTTCAGTCACTCACTGAGTGGAGCCTTCCTGTATATTCCAAACACCTTCTTCCTAGTTCAGAGACACACTGACATAAGCGAAGAGGAAATAATATATTAAAAATAGATTGTTATGTAAAGTAATATGCAGGTTGTGATATGCAAAAATTAGTTTTGCTTTAAAGTTGGATACAATAGTATTTAAATGCATTTGTTATTAAATTCAATTGTTGCACACTGAGTCATTTCATACTTTTTAAATCAGACGTTGATGCCGAATCAGGTACATTTATGCTCAAATGTACATTTATGCCTGGCAGTGAAACAAGATTTGAACAAGATTTTACTGCCAGGATTCCCATACTGAGCTATTATATGCTGTAAAGGTAACTTTTGTTTGGTTACGTGTACGTTTCCACTCAACATATATAAAATGTGTGTCTATGTGAAGGAGCTACTTAATGGTAATTACCGCAGTCATTTCAAACAAAGTGTAGTAAGTTCCCACAACAGCCCCTCGGCCCTCTGGGAACTATCTGCACTAAATGGGTCATACAGTCTGTTTATTTCTGTTCCCGCTGAGCTGTGCGTTTTCCCAAGTCTACTTTAGTTAAATTGCAGTCATACATCATGTTGATTTTGTGACCAGTAAAAAGAGCTCAAAAGTGCCAAGCTCTGTCAGCTCTATCAAAATAAATACAGTTTTATTTATCTCTGTTGATTCTATTTCAGTGTTTTACTTTTCTGTTTGTATTGTGTTCTTATCTTGTATTGTTCACTGCCCACATTGGCAGCAATGTGTCCTTGTGAGGGGCAGAGACAAAATAGACCATGAATAGAAATTTGCAGTGTGACTTAGCCCCGGTTTAGGGAATCTGTTTTGGTCTGATCACAAACTTTTTAAATCCTGTTTAAAGTCTATTTGTGTGTTTATAGCAGACTGACTCTTTTACAACATCCTTCCATTTTTCTATTCATAAAGCTCCAGATACACAATGATTAACAGGCTTTATCAGTAAACTCAATTTATACACAATATAAGCTCACTTTTAAGCAACACATTTCTCAATAAGAAAATAAAAATTGGGGTTGGACAAAATGGACAATTTTAAATTTGGACACTTTCTGGACCTTAAACATTCGTGGAACATGTCTATAGTGTGATGTGATGAATTACATCTGTGATTACTGTGATTAGGTCACATGTGTAAATCTGAGAGGAACTGACATCATGCCTTTACTGAAAATCTTGAGAACTATTGGGTAAAAAGAAACTGCAAAAATGGCTTGGAAAAAGGTTAGTTCTGAGAAAAGATTTGCATTCGTTTGCAAATGCTGCTAAGTTTGATATCTACGGGAATGACATTCAGACATTTTTAAGTGACAAAAGTATCCAAAAGGCCACTATAGAGAGACTAAACTCACAATTTATACATGTCTGAGACCAGTGTGGATTTATTGGAATTGTATTGGGATATAGTTTTATTGGATTATATTCTATCATTTCATCTTAGTATGTCATCCTCTCAGAATTAATTCTGACAGGCCTGTATGCTGTGAAAACGCTCAGAGCACTAATGCAAACCACATGTCACATTTCCAAATTCCCAGAATTCCTGCTGGTAAGGTCACTTAGCTAGTCAATTGTCCTACAAAGTCTGTCTCCCATTCAGCATTCCACACTTCCTGCCCGTTCATACAACATACACAGTGACGTCTTTGATGGATTGATGACTTGCTAGGCCTCTTTAGAAGTGGGCGTGGGTTGACCCTGGGGTCTGTTTTGCCCCTTTGCGTCAGAGCTGACCAGCAACTGAACCCTCAGATGCTGATGTTAGGATTAGAGTCACTGATTAATTCAACCAGAACAGACATTTAAGACCCTCAATAGCCCTTTCAAAAGATGTGATGGGAGTTTCAGTAATATTCTATTGAATTGGCTGTTTGTAATGAGTATATGTGACCCTGTCGTATTAAAGAAATGTTTTTGTAATTGTAAAAAATGCCACCGAGTATTAATGCCATTAGCATTTTGTCTGTGGGAGGGGATGTGGGGAAAGTTCTGGGTCATCACTAGTGGGTCATCACCATGAGACAGAAAATGAAATCATTCAATTTACAGGAAAAACTCCGAAATGGACTTTTCCAACATGGCACACAAAAATTGGGTTAGACTGTGCTGAGTGTTGAATGTCTGTTGAAGTTCTACTTTTCTAAAGTTCTGAGACACTTGGAAATGTTATAATAATTCCAGAGGCGATCATTGATTTTAACATTAACTAGAGCCTAAACCCACAGGGCCATAAAACACACTGAGGTCTGTTTTACTGGTCGTTTAAGAAGCTTGTATGCATATTTGTAGTCTGAGGTCAACTTGGCCCACAATGCAATTGTGTGGACTGTGTCAGACAAATGTTTCTAATTTGAAGGAAATTAATTACAACAAATACAAAGTAGCTTTTCTTTGCAGTCTTCAACATCTTTCTACATGTGCATGTTTGCATTTTGTCTAAGTTAAAGAATTCAGCCCTGGCAGCCCATCACAGGGAACCTCAGCACTGTATCAACAAGTCTGTCTCTTTGGAAAGATGGAAAACAATTACGCCCTGACCTCTTTTTACTACCGAACTACCAAACCTACAATCAGAAGTAACACTTAATAACAGCCTATATCAATAACAAATACATAATGCTTTACACACATTATTCTTTAGTAGTTGGAACTTTTTAAAACGTCACAGAATTAAAAAAATAACTTTAACACAAGATCTAAAAAACTGGACGTTTTAAATGTTTCGAACATGTTTTTGGGCAGTCTTTATTCAGTTAGGAGGTATTAAGTACGTTTGATGCTGTGCAATGTATACTACAGTTTAGACTGTCTCCAAAGGTTTTCTCATTCACGAGCATCACGCCCGCGGCGCCGCGCACGCCCCCGTTCCTGCCCCCCTCTGCGCTGCTCGTCACCCTCTGTTTCAGCTCACTTAAGAGCTTTATACTCACCCTACAGAGACAGCTTATCCACTAACACTCCGGAATAACCCACCTCAAGAGAAACGACATTTTCAAAGCGACTATCAAAGGCAAGTATTATTTCTGTGACATTTGTGTGCATTGTAATTTGTTCATCTCACTTTTTAAACTAAAAGTCTAACGCTGTATTGAGATTAGTAGTGGTTGAGCCCGACAGCCTAATGTCATGGGCTTAATGACATCTTTTCCTGTATAAGAAAGAGCTTTTATTAAAAATTATATAGACAATTTATAGAAGTTCTGTCCATCTTAAAAAAGAAAAAGGTTACAGTGGGGCTACCTCGTTATTGTTTAAAGATAAGAGATTTATTGCTAAAAATAATACATGAGGGTCGTAGTAAAAAATAATGTGTGTAAAAAATAATACATTATCGTAAACGCATAATGATCTTAATTATAGGCTATATGAACCATTAAATGTTTTAGTCATCTGCGGTTGTCCCATCTAAAACAACCAAATAATAATAATAATCATCATCATTATCATAATAAAACACAAATGGTTATCGTTGAATGTGCACTGACATAAACAACTTTAAACTTCATGATGGGTGTAGACTGAAGTTTCAGCGATGATAACGCAATGACACCATGTGGTTTACTAGGGAAATCCGGGAACAGTCTGATCTCAAGGACTAACAGTGTTTAACCATTACATAACAGAGTTGTGTCGGTGTATCTGTTGCAAGCGCCTTTCCGATGGTTACGAGCATCGATGTCGTATAATCGATTTACATTTATAGCTGTTTCAGCTTTTTAGGACTCTGTTATTAAAAACTACACAGCTTTTAACAATTAAATTGCTGATTTTTATTTCTTTTTACAATCTTGTTTTCGCAGTTGCGTCAGGCGCCTATAAATCTCAGCATCAGTTTGTAAACAGTCTAAATGGTGAAACCATGTGGCCCTCAAAGAGAAACTATAACAGAAGTGTAATACACACCCTCTGTTCTGTTTGTTTTAATGCCTGCTGTATATGGCGTAATTAACTTAAGTCTGAAGCAAAAATAGCCACTTCTTGGCTTTGCTGTGAACTCCCTGTCTATAATCTGTGAACACTTGCAGTCGCACACAACAGGTTTAACCCTCAGACAGGACCACATTATTAAATCAACATCATGTTTTAAGCAAGTTTTTAAAAAAATACATAAATGAAATGATTTTATAACAGACCTAACCTGTTTCAAGCCATTTCAAGCTTTAATTAAAAAAAAACACACATAAACCCAGTGTGGGGGCAGACATGGGGTTTAACAGTCAAAAGCAATAAATATGTCTATATATTTCAGAGGCACTCAAAATAAACAGATAACTGTGCTTTTTTTCTGCTATGTTCAACAGTAAAGTTTTCCAAATGTTTCCTTTGTAATAAAATTTTAAATACAATAGCATGCAATGCCAGCCTGGATCTAATTTAATTGCTATATTTTAAAGTTTAATGGAAAAGACAGAACTGTGGGATTTAAAAGAGTCTGGTTCAGTTAAATCTCTTAATTTAGGACAAAGTTATGTAGCAGTTTCATAATATAAAACATACACAAATAACCCCTTTGGTATTATACAGCACCTTATGAAAACAAATGCCAGCAACACTTTTCAGAATGTGCAGTTTTATAGGGCATGTGATTTATAGGAAAGACCAGAGAAAAAATATATAAATCACCTCACCTCTCTGTGTTCTTTTGTTTGTTTATTGAAATTTAGTGACCCAGGCTTGACTTTCACAGGTTATAAATCTTTCTTGTTCTCCTTGTTTGTTCTTCAGGTCTGGATGTGGTGTTGCAATGTCACATTCCAGGAGCTGCTGAAGAATTCTGCTGGAGAAAAGTCACAAACATCCTTCAGTTACCATCAAGTGAAAAAACCTTATTAAACTTATGAACGAGCGAACTTCTGATACATTCTAAGACATTCTAAATACTGGGAAACAGGATGCCGGCCAAGACTCCTATATACCTAAAAACATCCACACCTAAGCGAGGCAAAAAAATGAAAATACGGGACGTTCTCTCAGGTGACATGATAAGCCCACCGCTGGGTGATGTTCGTCACAGCGCTCATGTCGGGCCTGAAGGAGAAGGCGACATGTTTGGTGATGTGGGATTTTTGCAAGGTAAGCTTGACATGCTTCCGGCCCTCAGCCAAGCACCCAGCTCTCATTCCCACAGCATGGACAGGAGATTGGATGAGATCTGTGATGTAAACAGCAAGATCCACACTTATCATCGGAGTCACAATTCCCACCACAGTTCTCTTCTCAAAAGCACCATCTCCATGCCGGTGTTCATTGACCCTGAGCAACCTCCTCCCAAGCCACCACGTCTGCATTTGGATGAATGCTCGTCCCAGCTTCACCAGAACCAGCAGGAGCAGAATCATCACCGCAGTCCACAGGAACATCAGTGCGTTCATCAGCAGCGTTCCATGTCTGTGTGTGAGGAAGGAGTCGGGCACTGGAATCCGTGCCATGATCTTACTCTCTCTGCTTCAATTCCAGTTCTTCCGCACCTGGTGCCTTCCACAGGCTCATTGTCGGAGGCATCCTCGGATGATTCCGCCTCGGAAGGCTGCGGTCCGCTGGACCCAAAACGAGGCTTGAGTTTGGACTCAGATGCAGGACTCAGTAACGAGGACCTGCAGAGTGAACACTGCGAGTCTCCAGCTGTTTCACGTTCAGAGTCCATAATGGGTTTGGACCTAGACTTGGGACCATCCATTCTGGAAGATGTTCTTAGGATCATGGACCGTTATAAGAGTGTGGAGGAGAGACATGAGATATGAGCTGAGATATGAGCAGAGGAACCTTCAGATACTGTAATATAGGTGTCAGGCCATGCATGTCATCTTATGCTGGTTTCAGAGGACAATGCATGAATTGGGATCATAAACAATGACTGGTTGATGCCACAAATACTGCAAGCCCATGCCACATTTGTGACCATACATTATCATAACATATTGTCTCACTTTGACAACCTTTACATGTTCAACCTAATAAGTATTATGCTGTTTTTTAAAGTTGTAATCCGTAACTTTTTGGGCTTAAAAATGAACAAAAATCATTTATTGAGCAAGTACATGACAGATCAATGTTCAATACGGTCTCCTTACCTTACCCTGATTTACAGCTGTAAGTTTATAATAATAATTTATCATTTGAGCTGTCAGGTCTGATTTCTGGGGAATCTCTAATTTTATGTTTTAAACAGAGATGATGGTAAAAGTTACAAAAGTTACGGATTGCAGCTTTAATATTATTGATCAGTTAATTTCTGTAAAGTCATTAAGTCATAGCAAATAAATGCTATATCACTGCATGAGCAGTTTTAATATATTTTGCTACTATAATGCATTCTGACCTAACTGGAGATGTTAAATATATTGAAGCACTAACAAAATGCTCATTTTGTATTTGCTTTGTTACTTAAGCTATATTATACAAGGGAAAAATTGGGATATCGGCTACATTGTTGAAATGGTTTGCACAAAGTTTGAAATGTATGCTTTGTAGTAAATTTAGGAAAATATTATGAAGACATGGCCAGTTATTGCTTTAAGTTTTACTTTCATGTTTCTGTCTAGCTCCTGATCTGTGATAGATTTTTTACTGCTTACTGAGTTTAAAGGAAATCTCTGTGTAAAGGTTTTGTCTTTGTTGGGGTATTTTGTTGCATTATATTCTATTGTAATATTATATTGCATAAAATTCTATCTGACATAAACGTGTCTGTTAAATAAAATCTTATGTAAATATATGCATCTTGTGTTTCATATGATAAATCGACTTTGTTTAATCATTTATTAATTAACTTAGTAATTAATAAACGTTAATTAATTCATTAACGTAATTAATAAACGTTAATGAAATATTTTAAATAAAATATATTTCATTAAAAAATCATTATATATTTATTGTTAAAGCTGCAATCCGTAACTTTTTGCCGGTAAAAATCAATAAATATTAGCTATTGAGCAAGTACATAACAAAAGAGTGTTCATAAAGTTCTTATAATAATGATTTATAAATCTGAGGTGTCGAGTACTATTACATATCTAATTGCAATCGTTTTACTTAAACTTACGTAAAGATAAGTACGTAAAAGTAACCTGCAATTTTATATTACAAAGAAAGATGGCGACAGAGAAGCAAAAGTTACAACTTTGACAAGTTCAATGAACTCAACATTCACATTAAATTTATCAGCAATAAAATAAAATTAAAATATTTAAAATAAACATCAGAATCGTTGGTAACATACTAACAGTCGTGCAAATTATTATTTTTAAAGATGTATATTATATATATTGATTATTTTTGATGAAAGTTTATTCAGCACATGTCTGTACTCCTGTTCGATTATTTAGGTCTATCCCTGACAGGGGTAAACATAGTCCCGCCCCAATCCTAATCCTTATCCAATGAAATAATGTATTACGGAGGGCTTTCAGACAAACAACCAATCACAGAAGCAAAATACTGTACGCATTTCAGTTGCGACAGTACTACGGTGCTACTGACTCTTCACATGACTGTTTACTAATTAATATGACTATATTATATATATTAAAACATCCGATCCTAATACATCTTTACATCCTTTTAGGCTCAAAATCGACAGATTATTATTTACTTTCCGTATGACTACATTTATCCCGAACAATATTCATACATGCTTGAATTCGAGAGCACACTAGATGCGAAGGTATGTTAAATTAATATATTCAAACCCTGTGTATTTAGCCGTATGTATTTAATATATGCACTTACTTACTTAAGACACTGCGCAGTTAGCTAAACACTTTGTCCGACAGATTTTCACTGTTGTCGTGTTTGTTTGGCAGGAGGATCAGTTGGGTCTGTCTCTGCTGACCCTGGAACAGCTGCAGTCTGAAGACATGCTCCAGAAAATTGCCCATATTGCTTACTAAGCCCGATTAGAACCATACTGGATGGTCAACTACAATGTGTATATATTTATATCACCTTTTTAAGATGCTTTAGTCCTGTGTTTTCTACAACAATCCCAGATGCATTAATAAATGCTGTTCTTTTACAATGTCTTTGATCTGTGCTGTTTGAGGATAAATATGACTTTTCAAACATGTGGTCTCCAGACCAGCTGTAATAGGCACACAAAGCAAAACTGTAGTTTTTTACATAAACTGCTGAAAGCTGTTAGGAACTGGATGGTAGCAGATAACTGGGTCTGGAAAGACGTGGTTGCCAGTCCTCTATTTAAAGGACAGACACATTTTGATTTTAATAGAGGTAGAACAATTTAATTTGGTTCATCAGAGACAATGCATAAATATCTTATGGAGTATGTAACATTCAACCATATAGAATGTGAAAATGAAACTCAAAAATAACTTGCCACTAACTAGACTCAAGTTATAATTTAACTTTTGTACCCTAATGTAACTTATGCTAATAAAAAACTACCTACTCTGTTAAAGAGTTTACATCATACATAGACTATGATAAAATATGTGCTTAAAAAGGAAAAAATCCCTTATAAGCATAAGTATTGCACTACTTCTGTTAGACAATACCTCAGATTGTACAAACCAGCATGTAAAATTAATTAATTAGTTTTGGAATGTAACAACCCACATGTGCTTCAAGTTAAAATTTCAAAGTGCAACTGAAAGTGATTTTAAGAAGATCATTCAATACAATACAAATGAGAAAACATTACAAGAAAACGGAGTCTGTCTGTGACATCACATTGGCAGGGATTCAATAAAGCCGCTTTGGGTGAGTTTTAGTGAGGGGGGGGGTGTTATCTGGGTGTGTTAAATAGGCTCCATTAACATTGGTCTCATCAGACTGGCTTAACTTGATGACAGGAAACCATAGAGATCAGGAAACCAGGGGATGCATCTAGGACTCATTTTGATCTTAAAATACAGATCACAATGAAGGCACATGAATTTGAATTAAAATCAATGAGCAAGACATAATACATCACAAATGGAGTTACTAGCACACTTTACTGCATGGAAAAACAAAAACCAATGTGTGAATTGGGGGAGAAAAAACTCCAGGGATATAAAGTGGATGAAGTGGGAAAGCATGGAACAACTGTGGCAGGACAGATATATGAGACCCGAGTGATTGATGGTTCAGCTGCTACAGACTGATGCCCAATAAGGGCAGCTTGACTGAGCCACTGAAATGCTCTCAAACAGAGAGAGCAAATCTAGTTCTCTAAATGTGATGGACTCCAGCTCAGTAAAATCACTAAAAACATATTTGTTCTGCATCTCTGTTTGCTGAACCATGCGTAACATTTATGTGGTATGACTGATTTCAGTTTGTCATAAACGTACAGTGGATGTAAAGGACATTCATTATTTACATGTGAGCTCCACCAGTATGGGTGTTTGAATGGTTAATTCTTAAACTGCTATCCCAAATCCTACACATGTGGTTGCAGGCTATTAAAGTATCAATAGTGATTTGTTACTAAAACTCTTAAGTACTATAGTTTGAGCTTAGTGCTCTAGCTAAGTCTTGAGATTGAGGTCCTTCATCAAGGACAGGAGGCCAAATTTGTTTACCTTTTGTTTCTATACAATGGGTGGGTAAACATAGTAACATATATATACATATATGTACACACACACACACACACACACACACACACACACATATATATATATATATATATATATATATATATATATATATANACACACACACACACACACACACATATATATATATAGCATCCTGCTTGGCCTAAGCAGAGAGGTGGTTATGGTATAGCAGTGCTAAGCACAGATAATGCAATGAACATATCTGTGTAAAGCCTCTCCACACCCCAGGTGACCTGCACAGCTGTTCACACTAGCTGGTCTGTTGCTTTCAAGTAGGAACTCTGTTAGAGAGTATGTACAATCTATGCACATCTGTGAGTAAGTATTTAAACTGAATGTATAGTTGTTAGATGTAATGTTATACAGCCACCAAGATGTCAGTAAGTGGAGCTCCCTGAAACAAATACTCAATGACCTTTACACTGATGGTAAAAAGAGAGAGAGAACATACCTGGCATTTTATCACTGACCCACGTGACTCACGTTTTCTAGCAGTGTTTATATACACCTAGATTTACAGAGCCGCACTTCTGCACTAGAAAGCACGGCACATTTGGGCTTCATAATTGCGTTTAGTAAGTGTGGTCCTAACTAGTTTGATGATGGTCACTATGGTCTAAATTCTGAGGTCAGAGGTCAGTGGACGGGTAAAGGATGAGATGGATGGAGGGACTCATAACTGAGTCAGTGCAATTCAATCTGGTGAGCTGGAATAGGGAAAGAGACAACCTTGCAACCCAGCACTAAACATAGTGCCTGTAGCATAAGTAAGTGGATCAATGCTAGTTTCAAGAGATTCCTATATCAAACATGCATGCCCATACAAACATGCATGCATTTAAAAACATTACTTAATCATGCAACAGGGTGGAACAATGGGGTTGAGCTGGGAGGAAAATATGGTAACGGGGTTGCCAAATATGAGACACAGCTAAATATTACAATTTTGTAATTAACTAAACTATCAATCAAAATTCCCTTTTACCAAAATGAATTAAATATTAGTTCAACAATAGATTATCTAATTTTGTATATCTCTAATATTGTGCTTGTCACAACAAAAACATTGCACCTCTAATATAAAAATATTACTCACTAATTTGTCTGATATTTGTGAAAAGTGATTAGAAATTACTAAAGGTTACACATTAGTATTAGTCATACACCTTTATCATGGAGTCATGGGACACACATCTCACTTCTACAGCTTACATAACATCTGTTGGACACTTATTTAAATAAAGCTTTCAAAAAGTGAAGACTCAACACAATCTGGGTACTTATGTCACATGCTTATTTGTTTGATATTGTATACATCAAATAAACTATCTTAAAATACATCTGCTGTCAGATGGCAGGAGACCTTCATACACATTTTGGCTAAATATATCTCAAGTTATTCAGCCGACTGAGTTATGCAGCAATGTGTAGACAAGCTATTGAAAACTATATGAGAGTATAGATATATATCTGATTTGCAAGGCATCTATTATCTTTAAATGATTATTGTTTCTTCCAGTTGATGGTAATTGACAAAATGAAGCAGATTAAGAAATGTGATTATTAATGTAACAATGTAAATAGGCTTTATGTTCAACACAGGGCTTTCAAAGGTCATGCCCTACACATAAAGCCCAAACTGACACCAAGACACTATAATCCCACATTCCTTCTTTACAAAGAGTTTTGGACAACCGTGGACCAAACATAAAGAAGGTCTTTTTCTAATGTGATTACTGTCCTTGTAACTGTACTCATTTAAACTACAAGCATGCAGGTATGTGGACGTGATACACTGCACGCAGGCTGTCCTCACAGCAGCCCACTACCCCCATTATTTTCCTAAAACACATATGTGTACTGTTATGGGGCAGTTGTGGCCTACAGGTTAGTAAGTCAGGCTTGTAATCAGTAGGT
>JAZGTK010004811.1:0-23651 GCA_036877625.1 Ambastaia sidthimunki
AGCGTAGTCCCAAGTAACAGGGAACATTCTCTGAACATTGGCTAACATTCTCTAAAAGTTCTCTCAGCATTATCAAAAAACAGTTTTGCAGTAATGTTAGTAGAATGTTTTATAATGTTGTCTATCATGTCAAAAACATTATTCTTAAGATGTCATTAAATCTTTTTAAACATTACAGAATTAAAACAAATTTGAGTGACATTCTTATAACCAAGAAATAACGTTAATACACCGTCTAAAAAACGGATTATTTTGAACAGTCCTACAAATTTTTAAGGTGGTGCTTCAGGTGTCAGTGGTGAAGCTGGTCAACACCTGGTCTGTGTCTCTTGCTCTCGGCTCAGTTTAATGAGTTTGTAATCGCTGTCGTGTCAGAAGGATGCTTATGCCCTGGAGGCTTAGATGTCGAGTGTCGGCACCGGAGCACCAGATTTTTTTGCTGAGCACGTACCGCTGACTCGTGCTGGCCAGCTGCTGTTGTTAGTAAAATATGAGGCTTATGAGTGCTCTGGAAAAAGCTCACTGAAACCCAGGCAGGTTATGAAGTGAATAACACAAATATTTGTCATGCCTTTCAAATAAAAATAAATACACCTTTGGTCTCCCATGTGCGGAAGAGAGGGAATCTAACACAGCCCTGGGGAACGAGACGGTATAAAAACAGGTCATGCTGATCTAGAAAACCTTGTACGTGAAGTAGATTATCAGTCAGAGATGGATGAGATCTGCTTTTTTACCCACAATTCCTACAGCTGTTCACAGGACAGTAGTGTGAGATGCTTTTTATAACAGGAAAAGTGTGACAAATTAGCTTATTTTTAGTGCATGATACACAAGTTGATACACGAAACAGAACTGAGAACTTTATAATCCTCCTGAGCTATGAATGAGCAACATTAGAGCAAAAAAAATCTGTTTCTTGTTTTTATTTTTCTTTTCTTTTTTTTTTAAACTCAGTAATGAAAAATGTCAGGACAGGACAGGAATTTTTAAGGTGAAATTTTCTCCAACGAGGTGAGGAGAGGCAAAAAACAAGATTAAAACTAAAATTATTGCCCTGATACAGGCTGTTGTCTAAATGATGTTTTAGGGGTTTAAGTTAATGGATGTGTGTGGTGTAGAGTTTAGAAGATTAGTGGTTTTCAAGGGCTTTTCCCACATCCCACAAGTATTAACTTCTGGAATAGTTCCTCAAAACATGCCATTTAACTAAATTGGTTATTTAAGTTATTTAGTTATTTAACTAAATTGGTTTAATAGACGAGTTTTTAGGCGAAAATCCAGCTATAAATGGCTTACTTCAGTTTTAAATTAAGGACCAAAGATTCTGTAGAGTCTGACTGCTGGGTGTGTTTGACACAAACTGATCCCTGCAGCTCTCCCGAGCCTCACAAGATAGACAAAACATTCCTGTTAATAGTTTGCCTCACATCCACTGTGAGGCAAATCAGAACGACAGTTTGGAAAGCACCAGGCATGAAGTGTGACCAATGAATATAAAGGCCTCAGGAGAATTTAAAGTGACCTGTCCGAAGTCTCAAAGGTGACAAACTTTCTGAGTACAGCAGACGCCAGCAAACACAGCTTTACTGTTCGGACAGACTGTGTAAGTTATTTTCGCAAGGTTGGCTTTTTTGGTGGCATTCCATAGATTCTGTTGCTATGGTGAAACATAAATTTGACCCTATCAGTCCAGGACAGACACCTGGAGGAGATTCAGTCACCCAAACACGACGATCACGGCCCAGATACGCCCTCCTCACGCTGGCACGTCGGGGTAAAGGGTTATTGGCTGTGCAGTCAGAGTGCCAGTCTGCGATATGCCAGTATTTTTAGTAGGGGATTTTTTGCGTTGTTGCCAGGCAGTGGTTGGCGTTCGCCTGCAGACTGTCTTTCATCCCCGATCGCTCTCTGCACAATGTGTTGCTCTCGCTCGTCGCACTGTTTAGCTCTCCGAGCATCGTGGCGCTGTGGAGATGTCGAGCTGTGACGGATCTCTAAGCTTCACTCGAGCAGAAAAATGTAGGTCATATTATGAAGCAAACACCTAAAGAGACAGACAGCAAGAAAGAGAGAGAGAGATACTGGCTTCAGGGCATTAAAACCTACTCCAGCATGCATGTTTTAAAGATGTTCCCTCAGTTGCCATTGGCTGTCTCGTGAAGAAGCCTTCACAGTTAACCAATCAGAGAGCAGGAACGGTGTGGTAGGCGTGACTGTAGCAGGGCAAGAAAATCTTACAAAGACATTGCAGTGGTGTCAAGGATAGGCTGCCTGGCAGAGAAAGAGTGAGTACAGTTATAAAGCTTCTGAAAATGGAAGCTATAAAACAAAAGCAAGCAAAAACACAAAGAGGCCCCAAATACAAAGAAACAAAGATTTTTGCAATTGCAAGCTCCAACTTTTACAATGTTGTCCTTGAATTCTTCCTTTTTGCATGTAGAATGTGTTTTAAAAGGGCTGGACCAAATATTCACTAGGGAAGTTCAAATCTTTTTTCTTAAAGCAAAGATTTGCTTGGTTAAAAAAGCTTGTGTCAGATGTTTTCTGTTATCTGTGTAGGTGAAAAACACATATAAACAGGATGAACTGTCGGTTTTTTGTTGTTTTTACACCAACAACATTTTCTTGTAGAACATAATTTTGATCACTGATTTGACATGTTTAATATCTGTAGTTAACTGCAGTATGTCAGTGGTATAGATTCTAAAAGACTAAGGTTTTGCACAGACGGTATATAGACTGTGTAGATTCATTGTTGCTGCATGAATCACTGTAGTGTTGGAGTAAAGACAGGAGGTGGTCTATTTTTAAGCCCCTTTTCTCTTCTGGTTCACACCTCTAAGTGCTGCAGTCAGGTTGCTGTAATACATCTATTTGCCACAGGGGGCGCACTTGTACTTCAAACGTAGTTTCTCACCCACACCTTGTGTCTAGTTTAGCTTGATAAGCATTGTTGTGCATGCATGTAACACATTTTAAATGAACTTAACTTTTGATCTCTAAAACATACAGTTTAAATATTTGTGTAGGATATACATGTCTCATTTCTTAAAATATTTATGTCACCGATCTTGAATTTTTTGCTGCACAGCATCGCACCAGCCTGATTTTAGTTTAAATGCTCCTGGTTTTAGTTTAAATGCTCTGTTCATGTTTCAGGAGGTTAATTATACACTGGAATTGTTAAATCCTGGTGCAGAATATTGTTTTATATTAGTATCTTTTATATGGTATTATTTCCACTTGTGCATTAAATATAGTTAAGCACACATTGTCATGTTTTGAAGTTGCGTGTGTTGTTTTGTTGTTATGAAGTCTCTTATTTATGCTCATATACTCATCATCTATATCAAAGCATCATTCGTTCTTCCTGAGAAGGTCCAGATTGCTCTTCTGAAGGGTTAACTACAGGTCTTGACAAGTTCAGAAGACTGGTTAAGTGTTCAGGTTTTTTTCAGAGGTCATCAAAGCCCCCATTTCCCCCATGAGCTGCAGCTGTTCAGCCTCTCCACAACACAAACACAATCATGTCAGGTTTAAAGTCATCGTTCTAATCAAAATACATCAAAGTTCCACTCTTGGAAATCTATCAGCTAACCTAGCTAACAACTTTTAAGAATGTTATGCCAACATTACAGGAACGTTAAAATGTTATTTTTGAAAATTCTAGGAACCTTCGAAACATTCAGTTTTTAAAATTTTTGCTTGGTTAAAATAATGTTGTGCAAACTTTGTAAGTTCTGTAACGTTTTAAAAATGTTTGACTAACAACTTAAGAATAACTTAACAATTTTAATATATGATATATAACATTTAAAATGTTCTACTAACGTTACTGCAAGAACATTTGTGATAACTTGCGGTAGTCAGGAACATTACTAATAGTCCATCTGTGACTCATGAAGGCTAGTTGTGATAACATCTCCCTGTAACCATTAGAATGAAGTATTGGGGTGGTTGTTTCCAAACATTAGACTAACACTGTGGATGTTATGCAGTGTTGGAGATGTGATCTGGATAGGTTAGCGCTGCAGTAGCGGGTGTGGGGGGGATTTTGGGTTTTTCTGCTTGGCAACTCGTGCCCCTCCCACCCAGAACCAAAGCAAAGTGAATGTGGAAGCACATGCTGTCTGCATCGCCTCACACAGTGAGCTGTGAACCACTGAGAGCCAGAGCAAAAGAATCTGCATTAAATAATAATCAAAACACTTAGATGAAATACAGTCTGTGGCTCTGTTGTGCTCAGATATTTTGGAAATGAGTCATAGAGAATTAATTTCTTCATCCCTTTCACGGTGGACACCATTTAAAGTTTAATTTGTATTCAAAATAATTGTCCTCTGCAAAAAAGGTTTTGTATCAAAATTAAACAAACATTTCCTTAGCATAACATTGGAATATTTTAATTTAAAAAGGCTCACCAATGTGCAACATTATTAATATGGCTGTAATGGAACGAATGCCTCCCCTGAAATCTCGTTAATCAGACTTTAGACTGGAGTGGGACAGAGAGGAGGGGCAGTTACCAGGACTCCGCCCCTTACCTGGACCAAACCCATTCATCACTGTCTCATCTTCACTAAGCCCCTCCTCACCTCGAGGACACAATGCCCCCTTTTTAATTGGATTCTGCCTTCTCCATGGACACTTTCATTCCCTTTGTGAAGGATTTTTTTATGCTTAAGCCGCAATCTGTAACTCTCTACTGCCATCTCTGTTTAAAACACAACATTGCAGGTTACTTGCAGAGGTTTTGCAGAACAAGCTACAATGCACCATCTGCAGAACCTGGACATGTGACACAGTAGCTGGATTTCCTTGTTTTTGACATTTACCACAAAACCGGATCCGACCGGTCAAATTAGAATCATTATTATAAATTATTTTTGTATTATTGCAAATTGGGGAATTGTGAAAAACAGACCCCATTGTGCTTTTTTGCTCATCCTACAATGACATTAACAAAATGTTTTCAAATGTCTTTAAAATGTTGTTTTAATGCTCTCAGCAGCCAACAACTGATTGTACAAAACGTTGCATCTGGCACATGCTTCTACTCTTAACACATTTAATGTGAGAGTCATATTTCGTTTTGCTTTGCATAGTTTAGTTTGTGTCTTTTAAAGATAAGGAGCTGTGAAACATGGCTGTTGACATCAACAATGTATATATGTATATATACCTGTATACATGGAAAATATGAACGTTTATAATTCTTTTGATTGTGCTGTTTCACCTCTGCATGATTATATGGTCTGTTGCATTTTATTATTTGCATATAGAATCGTTGGCAAACCTATCAGAACACGGCTGCCTACATTTTTCTTACTGGTGCTTGTAATATCCACAAACTTTTCATTTTGTTTATCTAGGCAAAGTACTGTAGGAAACAAGTACTTTATTTGTACACCATTAAGTATATTTGATAAAGGCAGTTGGGGGATATTTACATGTATGTAGTTTCTGTACTTTGGCTACAGAATAGAACTTTTAATTTTTTCTCAGGTGTAGAAACATTCTGCTTCAGTGCTGAGTGTTGGAGGTGGTTGCCAGGGTGTTGCTATGTAACCTTTAATGGCCCAGGTCATGTGTCCTCCCTGGAATCTCTGGAGATGTTATTATCTGCAGATATGAGTTGAGTTTCTCCTACTTTGCACATTTTATCAATCACCATGGACCCTCAAATAGTTCACTGAGAACGTATGTTGGATTTGATAAAAAAGTTGATGTCTCTAACATTATCAGAGTCAATTCAACAAGAATACCTAACTGTAAAAAACAGATAAATAAACCTGTACCTGTAATCAGGGGTATAAAGGCTGTGACCACATATCTAGTCCACTCGCCCACAGCAAGCCTAAAGCTGTGGATTAGTGTAGAGGAGCGTTTAGAGTATATATGAAGCTTTTCACCGGATTACTCCCGGAGAGGTTTTAGAGAGAGGAGAGGGAGGGCCGAGCCAACTGGCATGAAACTAAAAGAACAGCATTAAATATGTCAGGATCAGCTTCTGGCCTGAGATCTTCCCCCAGTGAGATTTGGCTGCTGTGGAGCTATTGTGTTGGACCCTGTAAATCTCCTGCCTTCTTATGTAACACAGACATCAAAGAAAATGTGTGTTTAAATCGGCTTTCTTGTATGTAATCCATTCTTAATATTTGGTATACCATTATGAATATCTAGATTTTCTAGATTTTTTTAAATGAATGTTTGAGATTCATGAGAAGAAAATATTGCCGCAGTGATAGACTGTTTCGTGTCCAACGTTCTCAGAATGTTGGCTTAAATTCTTTAAAAGTTCTCTCAATGTTATCAAAATTTTCCTGCAGTAACATTAGTAGAACACTTCTGTAATGTTACATATGATTACATATGTTAGACAGTTAGTGGAACGTTTTAAAAATGTTACAGAATTACAAAATGTTTGAATAATGTTCTAATAACCAAGCACTTATGTTAAAATGACATCTAACAAACTTGACATTAACATTTCTAAAGCTTTTAAGATATTGTTTTAAACATTTTTGTTACTTAATGGAAACATTACAGAAACATTCTTACAATCTAAAATCCTTAGTTTGGTATAACCTGAAACAGCCTAGGATGTTAGCCTTAGCTTAGCTTTTGTTCGGGTGTTGTAAGGTACTTGCTTACTGTCAAATTGCCTATTTTAAAGTCTGTGATGGTTCTTAGATATAACTCTGACCGGGTCTTAGTGAGCACCACCAATTAAAGTCCTTTACACATCATTATGGTTTGGAATTTAGAGTTTCATTAAGCAGTTAGTGTCTAAAACACTCACAGGTTTAGAAACATGGATTGTTTAATCTCATGCCAGCACACAAGACGTCCCTCTCAAAACAACTTTCAACGAACGATTGGGGAGTTAGTAGCAGATTTGTGCTTTGATATCATAGTTTGACCTCTGACCTTTGCTTTATGTTTGGAGGTCTGGATGGACACATGTTTGTTTGAGGGTCACTTCTTCTGGTCAGTGTTTGTAGTTAACAGCAACACCTGTGGGAATATGGAAGGGGGTGGAGAGTGTCACGATTTGTTAAACAGATGGCAAACATCCCAAACATCTCACTTTGCTTCACCATAGATCTTTCCACCTTTGCCAGATCTTCTGATGCTCCTCAAGTGAACCTCATCTCCTCTTCTTCTCATCTGCTTGTCTGAAGATTAATTTTATAAACGCTTTGAAAACATCTGAAATGACCTTATGTCCCATTTTTCAGGACTTGTGAAGAACAATACGTTTTCTGTTTCGCTGAAGGAATGTTCCAGGTTTAAGTTAATGTCTTACATCTGTGGTGTGTTGTCGAGACTATTAAACATTATTCATATTAAATATTAGAGTTCATATTCTTGTTAATGCACTTATATTAATTATTTTGTACATAACTATGTGTTATTTCAGCTGTAAGGTTGTTAAAATTCCTATAATGCAAAGGGTTCTGATTTTTTAATATAAGGAGATTGTATGTAACTTTGCATATAACATTTCTGTTTTTTTAAGTGGATAAACAGGGATGAAAAACATTGTTTGTGTTAAAAACAGGGTAGGCTAATTTAAAGTCACATCTTGATTAGCAATCACCAAGTAAAGTGGCCGTAATATATTTATATATCTTCTGTGGAAGGTGCAGGAAAAATGTTCATCCAATCATCGCATGTGGTCCGAATGCAATGATAGGACGTCCTACTTGCCTGTCAAACTATGTATTTGCATGGCGTTGATGTGTTTTGGAGAAGGCGTGGCTTTGGAGAGCACTGAAAGGACGGGATGTTATGCTTTCAAAGCTAGCTTGCTGTTGCTCTTTGACGCTGCCTACTGTACCTTTAAACAACAGCATTCAATGATCTTGTCTTGCATTGAACCCTGAACTTTTCATTCACCCTGTACAGTACAGTGATTGAATGTTACACACTTCTCAGAATTAATACGGTAATATGGTGGTTCAGACTGTAAATTGAAATGTTGATTTGGGCTTATGCTAATGCCTAATTGGATAAACTCGAACCAGTAACCGTGACGCCGTGGGCACTGGGACAGTATTGTCAGTCTCAGGAGGACACTGTTGTTCTGTCCTGTAGAGTGATTGATGAAGAAGCACAAGAGTCTGACTTCAGCAGGGTTTCTCCAGCTCTCCTTCACCAGGACTCTGTGTGAGAATGTGGAAATGTTCTACAGAGAATTCCAGGAAGGGCAAGAGATGTTCTGATCTCCAGCTGAACTTCCCTCTATTGAAATCCTCCGGCTTATATTAAACTGCTGTACTGCAGTCTGATGAGCATCCCAGATGATGGGGGTCCTAAAACCCACCCAATAACAAACCATTAAAACCAAGTAATCTATAATCCTGGTTTATTTCACTTATCTAATTATATGAAGACATTAAGTCAACTATAATTAAGCTGATTAAGACAAGATTAAACCAGGTTTTGGAGTAATAGCAAAAAACTCACCACATCTGTAGATGTTTGCAAGTTTTTCTAAATGGTAGCAAGTACTTAAGCTATGAAGATTTATTTAAAGGTATTTGTTTTAAAACGCATTTATTCAATATCAAAGCAGGCCCATCTGTTCTTAAATGTGTTAATGTTGGATTTCATCACTAACTTGTGAAAGTCACAGTTAAAGAATATTTAAACAACAGATGTGTCATTTTTAACAAATGGTTCTTGTTGTAAATGGATATTGACACTGTTAAATTGTGATGATTCTCAAAAAATACAATATCATTTCACAAAATGCTTTTTTTTCACTAAATATTTCTGTTTGTATTTGTTAATGTGTAGCAGTGTAGTATGAGCCCAGGACATTTTAAAGGACCAAACTGTTGTTTCATGTAGATGAAATCCTTTTACATGTGAATAGAAAATTCTCAGTTTGAAGCCAATTGGTTTGCAAATGAAGGCACAGCTCTGATGGATAATAAAGGTGGACTCAGGTTTCATTAGGAGGTCTTTTGAAACCATGTGAGTGATTTAAACACAGATTGAATGATACAAGACGTATAAAAACGATAAAAGTATTTACAAACATCAAATCAAAGCTTTTAAAATACATGTATTACTAATATTTCTCAGTCAATGTGACTAACAGACAAAAGAACACAAGAAGACTTAATGAAACTTAACTTTAAAACTCAACCAGGCATTAAATTTTAAATGCATGGTTGCATTTCAATGAAGGATTTTAAAGCTTCCTAGCGCGAGCCAATTTACAAACTTACTATGGCAAAGGTTTACCGTTTACGCTATAAATCGTTTGTTCTGACATTGCTAAGTAAACGTAACCCCTGTGACGTAATAATTAAACATTCATAGAGCCTTCACCATAGTAGGTTTCAATAACCAACTCCGCCCACGTTTGTGAACGCGCTTCGGTCCGCCAGACTGCGCTGAAAAGTGATTGAAGTTGCTTGATACCGGTGGACCGCGTCCGCAGGGCTTATCATACGAGCTCGTTATTTTTCTTTAATATGTTATTTAAGCTTTAATTTCCGTCATTGCAATAATTTACTTGATTTTGCGGTGGGTTGCAACTGCAAAATAAGCGGTTGTTGTTACCGGCTGATGCATGAGACGCTGTTAACCAGGACTGACTTCCCTTTAAACTCTCACAGAGCATTAGATCAAGACTAAACAGGTAAGATGCTTTTTAGTTATTAGTTAACATTTTAAATGCTTATGAGTATTTTTAGATGCATGACATATACAGTAAGTATCATATGCAATGCAATACAGTTTGTTTGGAGTGCGTAATCGCATCCATTAGTGTACCAATATAAATTATAAAATTAGATTTCTTATCTTCCTAGACTTATTTCTCTGTAACCTGTATTATAAGCATTGCATGTTTTTATTTTAGGTAAATTGCGTTGATTTATGGCGATGTATATCATAGCAGATTTGTTTTTATTACGTGAGAAGTAATTTTGTCGCTTAGTTTGACAGTTTTAACACACTAAAGGATTGTTGTTAAAGAGTAACAGGACATCACGCTGTTTGTTATGCATTGTGATTAAAAAAAAAGTGATTACATCTTCTCATAATAACATTATGGAGATCATATAGGGAGGTGAACCGTATGATGATAGCTGCAGTTTAATGACAGTCCACTGTTTGCATGGTTTTGGGGTCCGGATACATCTGTGCAAGATCCTCTTTTATTAGAATGCTAAACTTAGGAAAATCCGGCCCTTGAGGGAAAAGGATGAGATGACGGGTTTATTATTTAATTTATCAGGTGGTCTGAGCTGATGTACTGTGTCTGCTGAACACACAAACCCGTGCTAACAAGACCTTGTGGGACCCAGACTGTTTCTAGTGGTCCTGCAGTACACAAGCATTTGTTCACTGTTATAAAGGTGATTATTTTCACACTGAAAAGAGACTGTTTGGTTAACCTGACTTTGGTCAACCGCTTGACCTACTAGACAGTGTCTTAAAAAGGAAAAGAATGGCTAGTCTGTTAAATTTAGGAATGTCAGCCTTTTGTGACCATTGATCATCGATTTATCATTCAGCAGAGCTGACGGCTTCGCAAGAAATTGTTCGCTGCAAAGCTAACATGCATTGTGTAAACTGTGTGTTTGGTTATTGCTGGTATGTCTGTCTGATCTGTCTATACCGGCTTGTGTGATAAAAACATTCCTATAGTACATTATGATACAGATCTGAGTGTGGAGTTTAATTCACTGTAACTCACCTGGATGGACACGTGGAGAAGATTATTGTGTCTTTGTGCTAATGGAGGTTTGATGTGTCCAACATCCTCACAATGTTGGCTAACGTTCTCTTTAAGTTATCAAAAATAGTCTTGCAGTAACTTTAATGGAATGTTTAATATTATATATCATATATCAATGACATTATTCTTATGTTTTTACTGGAATTTTTTTAAAAAAGTTACAGAACTAAAAAAAGTTTGATTGACGTTCTTATAACCAAGCAATAATGTTAATATAATATTTAAAACATTAAAATAATGTTTGTATTGTTTTTGCTGCTTAATGGAAACATTAGGGAAATGTTCTTACAACCTAAAAATGTTAGCTGGGGTAGTACAAACCCCATACTTGACTTACACGTAAAAAACATGGGCTATTATTATAATCAATCACATTTCAGTGGAACGTAACATTACATAACCTAATTTCCTGTTCACCTCCTTATTTCCGTGCTTTAAGCAAATATTGTTCTGCTGAATTAGTGATGTATTTATGCCCCCCCATCCGTTTAAAAATAACCTTAAACTCCATAAGTGTTAAACTTAACTCTTCCAACAGTAATCGTGCTACACACATGAATAATACATAAATTGGCTAGCAAAAATTGGCCTGGCAACCATATAGAAACACCCTAGCAACCCCATAGCACTGTGCTTAAATGGCAGCCATCTAGATAGATAGATAGATAAATAGATACTTTATTTATCCCGTAGGAAATTTAGGCAGTCTAGCATTGTGTACGGCATTTTCTTCAATATAAAAATGTAAAAAAAGACTTTCTTCCTATTGGCAGCATCACGTTCAGCTGGGAGACTGAGCACATGTGTCAGAAACAGCCGCAGCTCACTCAGGGTTTATGAGGTAATATCAGGATGCCAGGACAACAGTGTCGGACTCCGGCTCCATTCCTTCCATTATCAGCTGCTAACAGTTGCCAACAAATGTGACAAACATAGGTGGCATTGCTGATAGGCTGAGTTTAACAAGCACATGTCTACTACTGAGTGAACTAGCTGCTTTAATGATATATTTTCATACTGATGTTACGGTTCCACTCATACTGGCTGAGTTTTTATGCTGGTGTTTATCAGCAGTATTTATGATATTATAAATACAGTATTTATAGGATTTGTGCTTGTTTTTTAGAGTTGTGGTTCATATATTGTCCTTAGCTTTCCTTGTGTTAGACTGAAAATGTGCCACACTTTATTCATGGCTAATAATTTAATTTTTTGTGACTATAATGCAAATATTTGGTGTTGTTTGCAAACATCTTGAAACATTCTCAGATTGTTGGCTAATGTTCTCCAAAAGATCTCTTTGAACCCTTTTAAAAATTGCATTTTTTTAATCTTTTTGTTACTTTTAGGGTTTTGTAACTTTTTAAGCATTTTTGATACTTATTGGAAATGTTAGGGAAACGTTTTTCAACCCAAAAATCGTTAGCTGGGAAGCTATTACACACTTCATTTTTTAATATGCAGTATAGCTGTATTGCATATTACTGTAATGTTTTGTATAGATCAGGCTGTTTAATATTCGCAGCACTGTTGGGCAGGGTAGTTTCCACCTCTGCACACATTCAACATCTCAATTAAAGTGGCATGTTTATATAGTTTTGAGTGTGTGTGTGTGAGTGTGTGTGTTTGTGTGTGTGTCTAATGCTCCACAAAACTGCTGACGCCTGCAGTCCAGCTCAACCCAGAAACATCTCAAAGTGCAACAATTAACCACCCGGCTTTGACTCACTGTCACAATTGTGTCTTTGCCAAATATAAAGAGGATCAAAGACTCACTGGAGGAAATAAAGGAGACTGTTGTGAGATATCAGAACAGAGAACGTTCATCTTATATGGAATGATATAACCACACACACACACACACATAAAAACACATGCATACACAATCCTTCCCACCGGCTTTGAATATTCAAATCAGCTTCTGATTTGCATGTGTGTGATTCCAGCTGCTTGGTGCTGTTTTGGAGTGAGCTCACTCTGTCTGTCTCTTTGAGGTCTAATGCTCTCATAATTATCTCATGTTTTCATTGCTTTCATTTCTTCTCTTCTGGATACACCTCCGCTTCTCGCTTTCCCGTTTGAAAGCGTCACAAAGCCTTTTAAATTCGAAATGTTTCATCCAAGCATCAATGTTGCTCATACTTCAGTTTTGGGATTTGAACAAACTTTGTTTGCGTTTTTATTTCAACAAATCTTTTGCGCAGGTCGTTAAATGCTGTTTGTTTGCAGTTATTTCTTAATTGATCAACAATTAATCAGCCAAGCCACATTTAAAGAACAGAATATCATAGAGTTTTAGAGCTGGACTGTGTTTGCTTTTACTGCCAGCACAAATTAAACACCTAGAAACCACAGGCACCCAAACACCCTAGCAACCATCTAGGGACCCTTAGCAACTGCGTAGCCACATGCTAAACGCCACTCATAGCAACCAGATCATGATGCCCTGGCAACCAGCAGCAACACACTAGCATTGTGGCTAGTTGTAATTATCTTTAACACTGCTGTTGTTGTGTTTTTTTAGCTTTTCCTGCTGCTTCTTGCCGTTGTGTGTGTCGTTTTGACAATCTTCCTGGGTTTCACCTGCTCTGATTCATTGCTCAAATGTTCAGTATAAACTTCAAAGCCTTGAAAGAAAGGCATAAATTTTCTTCAGGCATCAAGAGCCCATAAAGTATTTTGCACGCACACAATGTTCTGATCTCGAACAGCTTCTGTTTTCTGAACCACTTTTCTGAAAGCCTGGTTCAGACTATTGATGGTTCAGTTAGATTTGTGGGTCTTTGTGCGGTCTTTGTTTACTACAGCAGTTGTGCGGCTACCACAGTTGCCAAAATCGTCTGTTTCTTGTGTTTATAGGATGTTTATTTTATGTGATGCTTAGGCTCTGGAACAGGGTGTTGATTCAAAGCTTTTGTTGTAGATAGCTCGGCCCAGCTAACAAGGAACGTTCTCAGAACATTCATTTAAAGTTACTGCAGTAACATTAGTAGAGTTTTTGATGTTATACATCTTACAAAATGTTATTCTTAAGTTTTTAGTGGAATGTTTTAAAAACAGAATTTAAAAAAGTTTTAATAATGTTCTTTAAAGCCAAGAAATAAAGTTAATGAGTCTGGGCATTTTGAATGTTTCTAGAACTTTCAAAATACATTTTTTTTAAAGTTTTTATTACTTTATGGAAACGTTATAGAAACGTTCTAAAATTGCTAGCTGTGAGTGTTATGGTTAATGACAATGTTCAGCCCCGTCAATTTTCATGTTACAGAAGTTCATAACTCCCAGACAAAAGAGAGATTTTGGGCCACATGTGGCTTCCAGATGTACAGGTAGTTACTGCAGTGTGTCCTCTGGGGGACTCCATTTCCCACCCATCACCTGACATTAAAGAGTTTCACGTGTGCAGAGGTCTTTGAATGTGAGATGAAAGAGTCGTGTATCGTCTACAGCTTAACAGAAGCTCTATGATTATGTTTCCTGTGAAATCAGTTCAGGCTCATGTCAGGCAGTAATTGTCACGGTGCGTTTGTTGTGTTTTTCCCTTTTACAAGCATGTTGGAAAAACCTGTTCCACATTCTGAATAAAAACCTGGACAATTAAGAGATGCTGGTGTGATGTTTTTGTAGTACTGTTTACTTCTGAGTATTTTTTTACCTAGTTTTCCAGGTTTCCTTGTGTTCCTGCAGAGCATTGCGTTAGCAGCGCAAAGATTGTGGGTTCGATTCCCATTGAACACACTTACTGATACAGTTTAAATGCACTGTAAATCATTTTGGATTAAAGTGTCAAATTCATATATGGAAATGGAAATTAAAATGGAAATTATCAGTTAAACTCATAATTCACCCCAAAATCATTGTCCTTTTTTAATCCTTTTGTGCTGCACAGAAGAAATATTTCATACAGATCTGGACCACAGATTCTTTTGGCTTTTTTCTGTGATTATTGTAATTCATCAAGCTGTTATCATTCATAAGACTTCTATTAGACCTGTGTTGTGATTGGCTGATATCCAGTGATGTCATAATCATCAAGATTTGTTAATGACCCATTTTTGCAGCTTTGACACACACATTTTTGAGTGGACCGGGAATGTTTGTTAATTGTGCAAGAAATGTGTTTCACATTTCACTGTCCTGAAACTGACATGACCCAGCGTGACCTTTGACCGCAGCTGGTGGAGGTTGTGCCGGCACACTTGTGTTTGGCAGCTTCACTCAATATGTGGCCACACTTTTCAGTCTAACACCTGTTCCTGTGGAGCCAACATGCCTCATTTACCCTTTTTCATTTCCTTTAATGCTCATAAATATAAACACTGAGACAGACTGAATTATCTGTTAAGCGTTATTTTAATCATCATTTGTGTACATTCCATTTAAATATCTCAAATAGAGCAGATTTACATTCTTAACCATAAACCCAGCTAACAGGGAACGTTCTTAGAACGTTGACCAACTTTTTTCATACATTATTAAAGTGTTTTTGCAGTAACTTAGTAGAATGTTTCTTTAACGTTACATATTAAATAAAACTGTTATTCTTAAGGCAGTATGTTAACACAATGTTCCTAGAACTTTAAAAATAACCTTTGTAATTTTTTGTTACTTTATTGGAAACGTTAAAGAAATGTTCTTACAACCTAAAATTATTGCTGGGAATGTTTCAAACACATTGCTGAATGTTATTTAACATGTTAGCAGAACATTTTAGAGCGATGTAACACATGGAATAGACAAAATGTTCTTGTAACACTATTTTGTAAAAACCTGCAGTTGATTTGTGGTTCTCCTGGTGTTTGCCACAGAGGTTTGCCAGAACATGTTATCAGAGTTCATCCATTATTTTACTGGCAGTGTTTGTCATCTGTTTTTCGGTCTCCTGGAAGTTAGGAGTGAACTTTAGGCTGTAGTGATGATTGTGAATAAACTGCATTGTGAAATGTTACATGCCTGCCTGGTTCTGGTTCTGGATCAGTGAAACTGGCCTATGAAAGATTTGATCAGCTCCTTAAAGTATTTCACCCCAACAAACTCTGCTCCAGATTTCCTAATCCCTGTTCACACCTGGAGCAATGTGACAAAGCATCAAACTGTTTACACTGTTCTTGATGCGAATTCTTCATCAGTAAAAACACAAACTTTACTTACGCAAAAACATAATTGTTTTTGGTTTGTAAGGGTTAACTTCCACACCTGTTATGAAGGGATCCATTGGAATGAGGCCTGTAGCATCTTCATCTGGTCTTTAAAGAGCAACTGTGATGTTTGCTTTAGGTTCTGATGGAGATGGTGATGGGGGAGGCTGGTTCATATGTTGGGTCCATCTGCTGTTGCAGCCGTCTTGACTCCTCTCAGCTGGAGCTGCTGTTGCTGCCAGTCAGAGGAAATGTGGCCTCCACCCAGCCTGCTGAGAGGAGATGGAGAGGGTGGAGCTGCAGAGCAGTGAGGAACTGGGGCATGGAGGACATCAAGGTGCAGTAGAGCAGAGCAAAGGGCATCAAGCTGGAAACTTGTGCTTCCTGGAAGCTCCCCTTTGACTCCACTCAACTCTGTACACTCCAGTTTGTGTTGGATTCCCAAAGCCAGGAAAAACCAAACCAAACTGAGATTAAATGGAGAGCAAAGTGAGACTTTGTCCAAATCTCCTGCATCTCAGATTTTTCAACTGAGAAAAATAACACAGTAATCCCGCATCTGTATTAGATATCTCAAACTATGCTCAGATTTGCCAAGATACCACATTTTTTACCAAGTTTTTATTTTTGGCTTTTCTTTAATGTTAATCTAATAGTTTCAGTACAGAACAGTACAGTCTTGTTGTCATCAGCGTCAAAACAATTAGCCAAGTAAGTTAAGTACTTTACTGTCTGTAACTTCACCATCATGCCACTTAATCCTGCTATAACTGACTGACCCACGTACAGTAACATACTCAAACCAAACCAGATCCACCAGATTGACCCGTGAAGTCTCATGTAAGACTCATGGTTTGGTTCAGTCCGGTGATGTGGAAACGCAGCTGTGTCCACACGTTCTCATTAGTGTGGGATTAATTACCGGCAGCCCGGAACCCGTGTCTGTCAGATCCCGCCGGGATCAGAGAGGTCACGGAGAGTCTAAAAAACCTGCTGTCCTCCTCTTTCTCCTCAGCGTTTTCTGCAGGCAAGAGATTCAGTACGAACTGAAGCTTCCCAGAGGACAGAGCAAGCAGAAGATTCTGCAGTCCTGAGGAAAACAAAGCTGCCATTCTGTTTCAGTCTGAAATTGTTGATGTTGGGTGAAACATCGAGGTGAAGATTGCAAGATTCAGTTAAGAGTGTCTGTCTGAGGAGAGACGAAAACAGACAGAATCAAACCAAAATGAAAGATGTGTCATGAATATTGAGATTGAAGGTCGTATTGTGAAAAACAGGATTTCCTTGATCTTTTATAAATAAATAATTGATATGTTTTGTAGACATATTCTAACATTTACAATGCACCATTTCCTGCCCTGTCCACCCAGGCTATTTATTAATAGTGTTTGTTATGAAAAGCCTCACTGTTTGCTTATATTGATAGTGAGAGGCTTTTTCAAACAGACTTCAAATCGATTGCGCACCAGATTTTGGAGACCTTATTGTTACTGTTGAGTTGCGAGTGATATAACAATATGATTTGTCATATTCATACTGCCAGAAAATGTCAAAACCATGCGTTTATTAGGTTAAGGGAATCTTTAATAAAACCTTTTCAAACTAATCATTTCTAAAACAAATATTGTGAGACTGTAACTTTGATCCTGAGGGTTTTGAGAGTGAAAAATACTGATGCTAAACTTCCAGTGTTTTGGTTTAAGAAGAAGTTTCACTAAAGCTATGGAACGCCACAGAAGTGTACAGTTTGAGCACGTTTACGTTATATTTTTAAAGGAAAATGGGACAGCTGGGAATAGGAATGAACGTGGAATGTCTGAAAGATGAACAGATATTCCTCACTGAACAGCAGTGATGATACAGGCTTGAACATGAACGAGAGGAATGCTGGCAACCCTCCTGAGATCCACAGACCATTTGTCCTGACATTTGGTAAAACACACACACACACACACACACACACACACAATCACAGCTTGTCTAGTGCATATTTATAGTTTCAAATTAATGCTGGTTGGCAGAATTACATAAACTAGATTTGTGTGGTGCTTGCCTGTGCAAAACTGCTTTTGTTGTGGATGGTTGCCAGGGTGTTGCTATGCGGTTGCTAAAATGTTCAGAGTGGTTGTAAGCAGGTTGCAATATGGTCGCTAACAAGTTGAAGTGTTAAAGCTTCTCCTGTCTGTTTGATTTAGAAATACTTTGTGTGTCTGTTAGCTGCTGTTATTGTATTTATTAACCGTTTTAATAAACCTTAATCACTACATACAAGCAGCTGGTAATATTTGTGCTATCTGTCCTGCTTATATAAATCATTTATGTGAACCATATGTTTACAAAGTCCAACGATAATAGACTTAAAAATTAACAAATCAATTTGAACCGAATGCAATGATTGGACGAACATTTTATAGCCTGCCTCTCAACAGAAGATGTATTTATATATAAATATATATATAGTCTACTAACTGCATAGTTTAACTTTTTTCATTTTAAAAAGCAAGAGTCTTGCCTATAGCCTGTTTCATTTGACTTGTTTATAATCTATTAAATCTATTTTGTCTGTTTAGGAGTTTTTACTTTAACAAAGTGCCGTGAGCAACAATCATAATGATTCTTGAACTGGTAGAGCATTGCGTTAGCAGCGCAGAGGTTGTGGGTTCGATCCCAGGGAACATAAGTACTGATAAAAATGCAGACCTTTGGATAAAAGCATCTGCCAAATGAGTAAATGTAACATCCCCACAACATGCAGCTGTAATGACAATACAGAACATAAGAAAGACTAAATATTGAGAAAGTGTGTAATGAAAACATTTGGAGAGTTCTGTGATACCTGCAACGAAACCCTTAAAATTGGCTGAATTTTCTGCTGTTAAACATCAGACGTCTCACTGCAGACCTGCAGAGTTTCTCAACATCTCCTCAGCACAGAGCAGCTGGATCAGACTCTTATCAAACTCAGTGTGACTCCATCACGTGAAACTCAACACTAGACAAACGACAGGCAGAGACTCTGTGTTTGCTCTGGTAACACACACGTATTTGTGTTATGTTCCCCGTCTACCTCGCTTTTATCTGTTCCTGCCCTGACCTTTCTGTGTGTGTGTGTGTGTGTGTGTTTGCATGGGCACGATTAGGTCATACAAAATATAATACCAGCATTATTTTTTATGTACATGTACCTACAGACTTAAAAACTTATGTAATTCCAAACCCTTCTTGCTTAAAGAATATTCTAAGTCACTTTTTCATATAATAAAAGAAAATGAGACCTTTACTTTAAAATGAAAATATGTTGAAGTACAATAAAGGTGGTCTATGTTGGTGGATAAAGATGTTGGTGACCACTTTCTAATGTCTGGTTATGAAAGGCTACATTGTGAAGAATGTGTTGCCACTATGTTTTAAAACTGGAACACGTTGGGCTTCTGGTGGTGGTGGTGTTTATGTAGGTGGTGACAGGACATGGCGTTAGGTGTAGTTCTCAAACACACAGCTTTGAGGTTCTTGACCCTTCTTCTCATTGTCTGTGGCTTTGTGTTTATGGCTGATCCTGGAAGTGACTCTTGTGAGTGTTTTTCGCGTGAGGAATCTTTCAGTGTTGTTGTTATAGGTCAGTCTGTGCCGCCCATTTCTGTTTCCCCAACTCACTTCCTGCTTCACGAGCCGCTTCCTTCATGCTGTAGTCCACTTCCTGTCCACTTCCTGTCCAGAGTTCCCACAGATAATCCATGTGAATATGACGGGGGAAAACAGTTTGAGCTTCACTTATGAATCAGACTTGGGTCAACCAAAGGTTTTAAAATGTGAAAATAAACTTAGTGACCCCTAAAATCTCAAATTGATATGCCTGCTACCCAGCGAACAATTTTAGGTTGTAAGAACATTTTCATAATGTTTCCATTAAGTAAAAAAAGCATGTTACATTTTACTTTTAAACTTTCTGAAAAAGACTCAAAAAAGAAGTTTTAAATAAGATCTCAAATGATCCACATTCATTTTTAAACACTCTGTCTTTTATCGTCTGACTTGTGTCTGTTTTTATGTTTAGGAAATGTTTCCTCTTAAACAAAGGAAACATCTGAGAGTTCCATCACATTTTGCCCTCATGTTCCTCACCATCACCCCTCCCATCAGTTAGATTAAATGCAACTTTGTAGTCGATCTGATCTTGTTATTTTCTTGTCTTCAAAGCATGACTCTGTCAGGGCTCTTCTGTGCAGGTCTGCTTTGGTGTCTCACGTGGTTTGCTCTCTGTTTCAGGGCATTGAGTTTATAAACCATTGAAGAACAGCGGCACAGTGGCTCCCCCCTCAGGCCGGTCACAGTACTGCAGCGCTGCCGAGCAACACCCAGCAGCCAATCAGCTTCATGAGCACAGGTCCAAAAATCTGCAGGACATATGACTCTTACAGTAAAGTGACAAAGTAAGAACAGCCGCTGGACTTTGTACACCCACTGAGTGATAATCACTCATCATTCTTTTGAAGGGCTTTTTGTCATTAACACGTTCTGTTTGTTTTCTTCTCTGTAGATAAACTTACAATCAGGAGGTAGACGTATGACATGGAGGTCAAAGGTCACCTGATAACTGCAGGAGCCCCCGGTGAGCATCTCTATGTACTTGTGGGTGGATTTAAAGGCCCTGGTATACTACAAAGTATACTTCATTATACGTGGCTAAATGCATTATAGTGTTGCAACCTTCTGAACCCTAAATCACTTTAAATCAGTGTTTCTCAGATGGGGACTGAGGCCCACTACGAACCTTAGCAGACTTCAAGGGAACCTCAAGATGACTTAAAATAAGACAAAACAAGCTTTAAAATAAATTGAAATAACTAAAAATTGATATATTTTCTAGTGTTTGGTTGTTCTTATAACAAATCTAGATCTTTCTAGTGATGCCAGACTCTGGAGCAGTTAATTGTGTAGACATTGTTGGTCTTGATGGCAAAAAGGTTGAGATCCACTGCTTCAGATAGTCGTGAACCATCAGTATAACTCAAACATGTATCAGTGCTTGATATCAACATGTGTGTGTTTTGTGCACAGAGCTGCAGGTCGCGATGGACGGTAAGCAGCGAGCCGAGCGCATGGTGCAGCTGCAGGAGAGACGCAGAGGCCTGCAGGCCCTGCTGAACACTCGATTAGCAGAACTGAGACGCGTGTGTCTGCAGGAAGCGGTCAGTGTCTCTCACACACTCTCATTACACCGATACACTCCAGCAGTGAGACCATGTGACACTTTAGAGGTGTCGCCACATGCCAGGCTAATCTCTGCTTATGCTTGCATTGCAACAAGCTATGCTAGCGTAAAAATGATTTATGGTTTTGCATAATTATTTATTATTTTACAATGTGTTATATCAGGTGTATTTTAAATAAATACAAGACTTATTTTTATACAAGATAAAAGACGTATTGTTTTAAAATAGAGTTGAATGTACTATATAGATATACTGTATTTTCTAAAATTCACAATGGAAGGTTCCAACGTTAGCCATGAAATCTTCACTAACATGAATGTAAAATTGCATATGTGCCCTTTAGAAATACTACTGAAGAAGGAAAACAATATAGTTTGTAAAACATTAAAGCTTCAGTCTCTATCGCCATCTCTGTTTCTTGCACAGGTTACTTGCAGACTTGGCTTAACCAATGCCGTGAGTTTAATTGCATACGGGCCCGTTAGAAAAACGTTCTAAAAAACGTTGCTTGATGTTCTTCATTTATTTGGCAGGAACTGACAGGTGAAGTTCCTCACGAATATCCTTTAGAAACGGGAGAGAAACCCCCCCACGTGCGACGCAGAGTTGGTTTGTCCCGCGGTGCTTCCAAACACAACACCAAAAATGAGGTGCGTGAATTTCAGATGACATGGGGGGCAGTAATTGGATACTGGATGTATTAGAGGTAAATATCAAACATTGCTCAATGTTTTTACTGGTTTAGGAAGAGGACGTTTCACAGCGCAAGACGAAGAAAACTCTGTTTAGTGGCGCCCTCCGCAGGCATGTCGATTCAGAGCAACATCCCTCACATGGCAAAAGAACGGTTCATAGAGGATGCCACACAGGTGAGTATTGAGACTACAGACCTCAGAGATATAGAAACATGTCATATTTCATTTGTCTGTAGTGCTTTGAACAGTGGGGCTGTCTTTGACGTCACCTTTTATGTGTCTGTACTTTATGTACACTATACAGTGTGTACTGCAAAATAAGCACTTAAACTCACTGCTCAACTGACAAATCACAAAAGTTAGTTTCCGCTTTAGGTGTTGCCAGTTTTTAGTCCAAGGTCTAACTGAGCAGATCTAGTTCCACTAACAGTTTAAACTGACCTGAGGTTTATAGTTCAGACTGGACTGCACTGATAACAGTCAGACTGAACTGTGCTAAGCAAACAGACATCATGCTGAGCTTGATTAACACCGATCTGACACAATACAGAGCAGTTTTATCTAGAATAACAAAGATTAAATCTTACTACATTTACATTACATTGCTATCATATGTAAGATATCATATATCATAAGATATCATAGATCAGACAGGACTAAACCAACACACGTTAATCTTGAGTAAATTACCTTATCAGACTTTGCAGTAGAGTGTGAGAGTCAGGACAAATAGAGGTTTATAACGGATCAGGCCAGTTTACAGTCTCATGCAAGTACTGTATAATATTGGCTCAAAGCCTTGGGAACAATCACAGGAGTTTGTGTGCATGTGAATGTGGTATAAATTTAGAAGTGAAGTTTTCACATGTGTGCAAACCGTAGATGAGTCACATGGGCTGGGATTGTTGTGTAACAGGAAGTGCTGAGACGCTGACCGGTTTCTCTTACTGTATTGCTAAATTTATAACGCTAGCACAGTGATAAACAATCATGCACACATTCATGTAGCATGCACATTTAAATTTACTTATTATTCTTTACAGTTAAAATTCTGTTGTTGTTTTTACATAAAGCTAATTGTAATGACTGACTCCCACTTTAAATGTAAAAAAAAAACTAGTGTGTCTAAGTAAACAGCAAGTCATGCAGTAAACTCTGGATCCAGTTCAAAGTGTTTGTATGTGAATTGCCTTTATTTATCAGTTTGGTTTCATAACACAAATGTTTATGTCTTCAGATAACACGGTGAAGTCAGAGAGCAGCTCCACATCAGATTCAACCAATCAGGACACAGGTGAGTTATGGGCCGGATTACTGTGTTACAGTAGCAGGATAATGAAAGTGAGAGAGTAAGACAAGCATTGGTAGAATTATTAAATGAACACTGACCCAGTGGGGGTCAGTAAAATCATCAATCCATTTAAAATCTTATTCTTCAACATTTTCCTTTCAATTCTGCTTTCTCTTATTTTGCTCTTACTGTCAGTTTGGGGGGCTGTTACATTTTTAGGGTATATTTCTCATTTTTGGAAACAGACAGTATGAAACTAGAAAAAGGTTTCTTATATCTCAAAGTTTAATGCTATGAAAGAGAAAGCGGGACTCTCTCTCTCAAACTCACCAGTCTTTCTTCTCTTTTCTCTCTCTCTCTCTCTCTCTGGGTCTCTATCTCTCATTCCAGAAGAAGTCTCTGACAGTCTGTCACCGTCACGTTCCCGGCTGGTCTCGGAGAGCCCTGACAGCAGATTTTCTCGAAAACTCTCTCCTGTGGAAATTTACTACGAGATGAAAACACGGCGTAACTCTGTGGCTAGTTCAGCCAGGTACACGCTTAGCGGAT
>JAZGTK010004812.1:0-23651 GCA_036877625.1 Ambastaia sidthimunki
TGATGTTGTTGCCCAAAGGCCCATACTTGCACAAAACACATTGATATAGCCAGCTGTAACTGATGCATAGCATCTTTATTTGAATGACCTAAGTGGGTCATTCTTGGTTGTGGGGTAGATAACAGAGAAGACCCTGCAGTCGCCCTCTCGCCCAGAGAGAGAAATCAGACTCATTTGCCTTAGGCTCAGAGGTGGCACTCATTACACCTGAGCTCTCCATGTTTAATTGGCCTCATTAAAGGATTAACTTCACAAATGTACCTTTCCCCTCAAGGGCACAATGCTAAGTACTATATCATTTGGCTTCCTGGAGTCACTCCATTAAAATAACCCCTGTCATCATCTAACCCTGTCTGGACTTTACAGAGTTCAAGACTGCACTGACTGTTTCTTTGTAGCAATATTAAACTCGATTTGTTTGAAATGCATACTTTTTATGCTGAGGGAGGCTGAAACCAAAGGCTAGGTTCGTTTTAAAAAATATCACTCCATAGATGCAATCATTGACTCATCATATTCTGCCCCGGCCCCTCTGACAGCCTGATAAAATTGGAGATAAAGTGGCAATTCAAGTAGTTAACTTGTTAGACAACTATACAGGCCCAGTTATTGGTTTTCTTCCTCCTCAAAAGCACAGCTCGCATAGCTTTGCAGTGCGGCTGCAGGAATAAAGCGGACAAATTGGATCCATCATTTTTCATGCAAGCCGTGACATCCCAGTCAGCCAATTTCACTCCAATAGCCTCTCTCAGGGATCATTGATATCTGCATTAGAGACCTTTGTTAGAGGTCTCATCTAAATGCATTGAAAAATGCCTCGTTCTCCTGTGTACTTCCAGCAGAAAAGGCGAGGGGGGTCTGGCCGTGTGTACTCACTGAGATTTGCAGACTTGGCTCTGTCTACATTAAGGTTTGTTTGCGGCCAGCCGATGCAGCGTCCCTGAACTCTGGAGAAAACAACGAAAGAAAACAACCGTGAAGCAAACGGCACAGCTTCTGGAGGGGAATTTGCACAGTGAGTTCTTATTGGAAGATATGACAAGTCCTCCATCATGTCTATGAAACCGGCTCATCAATCTCAGTTTGACTTGAATGTTCACTATTTCGTTGACAGAAAAACAGTGAAAGTAAATCTCCAGCTCTTCGCAATAAAGTCCAGTAAACTAGGCAATTGGATGGGGAATACAATATGCCCTTCAGCTAATGTTTCAGGTTTTTAGACAGACATTTTGAGCATTTTGAGGTGGTCCTCTTTTTCTCTACACAAACCACAGAAGTTCTTTATGTAATCCTTGCATTCAGTTAATAAGCTTTATTGAAAGTGACACAGGATCTCTCCTGGATTTTCTTTACTTTCTCTAAAGCTTAAAGAACTTGCACTTTAGAACCCCTGACTTTTAATATTCAGTCAGTTGTTTGCAATTCTCATCTTTTCTAAACTAGCAAAAAAAACCAAAATGCAATTGATGTATATTGTCACTCATTTTGTAGGCTCTTGTCACAGCAAGTTAGTATCCACAGTGCAACAAACATTTGGTCAGAGCTTCATTTTCCACATTAATCAAAAGTTTCCAATGTCACAAGCATCTTGCCATACACTTGCCTTGAAATGGGCCTAAATGCTTTTAACACCAATATTAACAATTATCCACAAATCAGTGGTTTGACTTTGCTTCTATCTGCACACTTTATGTTTCATATGATGTTATCTAAATCCTTGGATTGGGTTATTCATTGAATCACTTTCCTTCGAAACGTACTGTATCTGTTTACCACCTTTGTTGGATGGCAGCTACAAAACCCAACTGACCTGCACGAACCCATAACTTTAATATGACACCAAACTCTAGAATCATGCTGAATGAAAAACCAGCCCAAGGGGGTCAGTGGCAGAAAGAAATAGGGTTTCACACCAGGTCAACCAAAGCACACAACGCTCCATACAAAAGTACAAGCAAGGCTTTCGTCTATTTTCAACCTATCGTTATTCCTCATAAATTCCAAACTAGCCTCTGACAGCATGACTGATGAGCCTGCCATTGTGAATGTCAGGAGAAATGGTCTCTCAACCCAATACCTCTTCGTTTCTCATTGTGTATGAGACTTAAGGTTTATGGAGGAATACGGACGTTTTGATGAACATTACTCGCTGTGAACCAAGGGCACACTGATCTAGTGTCAGATGAGACAATCCCTATGGAAGAATTCTTCTACTCCTGTTACTGTTCTCATTCACAACCATTTATAACTTTCAACAATAAGATTCTATTTATTGCATGGATACATTTACAGTAAAGTTTTTAATGGTGGTGAGGGGAATTACTTTTGTGTATTTCCTTTGTTTATAGGAATATTTTATTATTCATTATCAAACTAACTACGTGGCTACTAACCACATAAATATATGGACAATGGACATAAAATATTAAGTTTACAAAAATATATCAGACCACAGAATGACCAATCATAATCCAGTAAGCCATGTAAGTAAATACAGTTGTTTTATACCCACCCTCTGGGTGAGTGTATAGAGAGTAGATTTTCTAACTTATTTTTATACAATAAATGTGCAAGTCTTGCAGTGTTTCATAGAAACTGGCACAGTTTCTCGCAAATATGTCTCCTAATGCTATGGCTTGGGCCCAGATCAAAAGGAATTTGTTGAGGGGAGCTGAATTCAGCAGGGACAAATGCAAAACATATTCCCCTGCACCTTGCACCACAGAGGCTCCCAGTAGGTTCCCAGTGGATAATGAGGGTTAAGGCAGGTTTTAGCAGCCGCTATTAGCCCACCGATTGCATATTTATGAAAGCTTTATGAAGCATTTAAGACCCAATTCCTGTAGAGTGTATGCACAGAGACTTGACAGCTTCCTCAGAGACTGCGTTTAGACTCTGTGGCTAGATTGCGATCTGCACAGACCTTTTTTGCTGCTGTGCATTCAAAGTCTAATGCGGGCATTAACCGCTAGACCGTGTACACCATGCATATGTGCATCAGGCTGGCTGCGTTTGTTTGCTGCGCTGCAGGAGAAATGAGAAGCGCAGCGCCGGGCTGTGTATTAAATGTCACCCGTGATGAGGTCAGAAGGCCCAGCATTGTTCTCACCATTACGCTAGCCTGCGTGAAACATCTCGTCCAGCTTCCTGCAGGGCTGCACGCTACATCAGGAATTCACACTGTGATGTTCCTGTGGCTTAACTTGTAGAGCATTGCATTAGCAGTATGTAGGTTGTGGGGTTGATTCACAGGAAATGCACACTTTAATGCACTGTAAGTTGCTTTGGATTAACACGTCTGCCAAATGCGTAAATGTAAATGAATACTAATATAATTTCCTCTGCTGTGTTTTTTGGGATGTTCCACTTTGTCCTCCAACAGCATCAGAACATGATGGAGCAATTGCTGTATAAGGTGCTCTGTATAAGCACCTTTTCCCAGAACTCAGGAAGGTTTCTTGAATTGTATTTATGTTTCCTAGAGCCAATGATTCTCTGTGTGCAAGTGTGCTGTGACCCACTTTCAATTGTGTAGTGACAGTGTAAATGTAAGTGTGTTAGTCATGTGCATTATTTTTAATGAGATGTGCAGATGTGTTGTTTGGTAAGTCAGTGTGTGTTCACAACATGACAACACCAACTTGATTTTGAAACAATTTTAAAGGCCATTTTAAAGCCCACCATTTTTTGTAAATTACTTTTTAGGGGTGATTTTCACACGTTGATCGTGAGCTAGCCTCAAGCATGCATAAATATGAACTGGAAATGCTTCTCTCAGATATGTTAATGAATTTCACTCCCAAACAGGTTGAAAACAGTTTCAAAGAGTCAAACTCTTGCATGTTTGTATGGTAAAATGGATTAATTAGAGTGTCTTTGGAGACCAAAGGCAGATGGGTCATTGGCAAGTCTACACACTCCTTCTAAACCCAGGAGAAAGTGAATGCAGAAGAAACTGTCTGTCAATCAGTGTGTATTTCCCTCGCATTGGCCCTTAATTTAATCGCTGTTTAATTAGGGCCTTTCCCCAGAGGTCTGCTCTGTGAGGCTATGTTACACAGCTTTCCTTGTACCGCAGGTGCAGATATAGCTAACAGACAATTGCAGGCCTCTGTCTTTACTATCTCAGCACTATTTCCATCTTACCTCAGAGCTTCCTAAATCTGCTGATAATGTCAAGGGCAAACACATATGGTATGTATATAAGTGTCTGGACGAGAACAGCGAAAACGTCATGTCAAACCCTGAGTAAAACTGTCATCTAAGGGCCATGTAGTCACTTCACATGTTTTAATTGATTTGATTCTTATCTGATTTGGTTTGAATTCAGTTTACATTTGGTCACACTTATGTGTCTCTCCGTAAAACAGATGTAAACCTAATTACTCTTTTTGCACTATATGCAAAAAAAAAAGAGTTTGTTGATATAGCAAAGCTTCTTCCATGTGTCTTGATTTTAATTGCTTGCGCCCAGGACTCCCAAACTTTTATTTGTTCGCTTGGGAGGAAACAGTTTATGTATGTTGTCTAAACAACCAAATGCATTTACACATTGTGTGTTATATGCGTCTCAAACATTTTCTGAGTCACTTTGAGTGATCAGCTTGTTTTCCACTCTGTCTTTTTTCTGATCCTTTGTACTGTAAATACAGCCTCTTAAAACAGTTCTGTGGTGTATTTTATGGCTAAAAAGGGCTGTAGTGGATTTTATTGTTATGATGTATGAATCGTGCATCTTGTAGTTGGATTACCAAACCACTTCAGAACATATATTGTCACTGTGTCTAGGGAGTAGCTCGAATTTAGCTCTTAAGCTACAGCAATCAATATAAATTTAGCATGATAATAATCAGGCACTCTGGGTATAGTTCTCCAAACCCCCTGAGCTTCATGATCCAACCTGCAGTGAAGGGGAACTGTGGCTACTGAACTCTCTTTAATTTTCTCTCTCTCTCTCTCTCTCTCTCTCTCTCTCTTTCTCTCTCTCTCTCTCTCTCTCTCTATCTCTCTCTTTTTCTCACTCTCTCTCTCTTTCTCTAACACACACACACACTGTTCTGAGTATCAGCTCTGTCCCTCATACTGCCACCCTTCTGCCACCATTTCTCACAAAACCAGAAACTCACTGATCATTTGATATTGAGGTCATATTAAGCATTAATATGAGAGAAATAGTAATTTACAAAAAAAATCCGTAATTAGCATTTCCGCCTTATTTGCCGGTAAATATCTAAACATCTCTAGAACAAGATAGAATTACTAGAGAAGCAAAATTGCAGATAATAATAAGACTTGTTTCTAGAAAATACAGCTTTAATGAGTTTATTTTTCTTACCCCATAGGAAGTTATTTTGTGGTTTAAAGCACAAAGTCTACCAATTTATTAAGGTTTATGATCAGAACAGGAAAAAACAAATTGTCACTGAGGGAAGAAATAAAACTTACTTTGAGGTACACTTTCTGAAAACAGGTCTATTTCACAACTTAAATAATAATAATAAACACTTTTTGTAGCGATTCATTTTATGAATGCTTATTATTTAATGGTTTTGTTTAATGCTGGGTTTTAGTTCAGTTTGGTTCAGTCATGTAAGAGTCTTGAGTCAAAGTGAAACAATCATCACATCTGACTGTGAAACATGTCACGGCTGCTTTGTTTGTCAGAACTCTGTGTGAAGACATTGTTTGTGTCTTGCAAGAGATCTGAGCCCTAATGCAATTGACAACCTGCTGTTCCTGACATTAATAAAGATGGAACATGTACAGGAAATTAAACTCTCACTTTCCCATTGTAATGAGATGGTATCCATCACCCAACTGTTTAGCTCACAATCAGATAAAATGATCAAATTGGAGCTTGGGCAGCCCACACACAACGCCAGCATCACTATCCAATAACATTACTCTTTAAAATGGATGAGGTACAGAATGAGATTTAAATAGGGACGAGACCAGATCCAATGAAGTTTTTAGCATGGATCGAGATTTTATATGTTGAGTTTTAGTGACTTCCTCCATGATGCAGCGTAACAGAGCCTTCAGCCAATCACGTGCTGTCTTTTAGTTTTAGCCCCAGTAAATAATATTTATTTAAGGTATTGATGTGAAAGAAACAAAAAATAACTCAAATTGGGCAATGATACCATTATTTCATGATGTATCTGAAGAGAAAATAATCTACAGCAAGACTTAAATTTGGCAATTGCTTTACATAACAACAATGCTCAAATGGCCACAAGAGGGGGTTGGCTACACAGCTGACTCCAAAACAAACACTGTCTAGAAACAGGTTACCACTCATTGTATGTTTCCTTATCATCTGATCCTGCTATCAGGGTGTAATTATGACTCACTCAGACAAGGGATATTAAGAAAGCATATTATATCTGATAGCCGTTATCAACTGTTATTAAAAGGATTCTGATCAAAGGTTTTTCTAGGTTATTTGACTACACTGTGGCCAGGTAGCACTTCAGATTAAACCAAATTCCCTGTAGCATTGCTGAATAAACGACCAGACAGCCTCATTAGAATTCAGCTGAAAGCAGGTTAGTGCAGAGTAATTTTAGACAGATTTAAGCATATCCATCCATGTTTCCACTCCATTGTAATTGATGAGGAAATGTTAATTATGTTTCGTATAATAGCAAGACCTTGAAAGCAAAGCTGTCCCAAAACTTTACACAAGCTGTATTCTCACAGAGACTATCAGACAAGCTTTTACCTCATATTTCCCTCTAGTTTAGTGGTTTCTTGAGAGAACGTGGCCACACATAACACACAGCAGGTCCATGAACTGTTGGCTGACTGGATCCATTGGTCCTTTTGTGTTTTGGCTTTCACTGAACATTCTGTGGTAATTGTGTGTGTTTAAGATAAAAACTAGCAGTTAGTCATACCAGATTAAAAGAGATTAAATGGTTTTATTAAAAATAATAATAAATGCAAAACGTTATTGTTACCACAGTGTGCTTATATACATACTGTTGTATGTTTACTAACAGCTTTCTTAGCTTATTAACAGCTTTCTTTTCTTATATAGCCACAATACGTTTGTCCTCAGGTCAGCGGTCCGAAAGCTGTCATTGCATCAGCCAATCAAATGCGAGATAGATTACTGTTGCAGAGCACAGTAATGGGTGACATGGATCAGAATAATGATTGTTGGGCACTGGAGCCCACAATGTATGGTTTGTAGCTCTTTTTTAAAATGATCACCCTATTCCAGTGTAGTCTGAGTGCTCACTGCTTTGATATGCTTGGCCGGTTGGAGAATTTAGTATTAATATTCTCATAATATCCCACTGTGGAGAGACAGGTGTCTGGTTTTCCCTTCTAGCACACATTCAACAAGATGCAGATTGCCGGTGGAGATCCCAGTCTGACTGAAATGATAGTGTTTTTGAAATGCCTGTATGAGCTTTAGAGATACATTTAAAGCAAAATGGATACAACAGAGAAGAGTGATTGCCGTAATGATAGTGCCGTACCCCGGCATTTTTCATAACTGGAAACTTGGAAGTGGGCCTGATTTGAAAGGGGGGCAGGGAGAGAATGGCAGTCTATTGGCCGAGCACATGTGAAGTCCCGGACAATTTGCGAAATGTTTTGCTCTAAATCACTCCTTGTGTTCTTTAGAGGTATAAGGTAATCGAGTTCTCCATGAGAGTCAGGGGTTGAATGATGACATTTGGCATGGATTTGAAACACAGAGATTGGAAGATTTTAAATGCTGTTTTTGCAGCAGGCTAGCGCTTGTGTAAATAGCATCTGCGGAGCAATGTTCATGCAAACAGCTCATGCAATTTCATAACAGCAAAAATGAACTATCTATGAAGTAAGAGTTGCATTAGGGCACGTGATGATTAAATATAAATGCTTTGATTTATTTTTATTGTATCTCATGCAATGCTGGGTGACATATAATTCAGAGTGACTTCAGTGTTACCCTTTGATGTATTTTTTAAGCTAGACAGGAGGTTATTGCCGTTCCTCATCGCAATTGCATAGAAGTGTATTTATGAGCTGAAATTTACACAAATAACGCATTTCTTTAGGAAGCAGTCATGCAGTTTCTCTAATGACAATGGCGCAAAGAAATCTGTCTTGTTAAAATGACATGCTTGAAACTGCAGGTGTCAGAAAATAAAGGAGATGAATGGTCATTGTGGGGACATGTAAGTTATATAAGTTACATATAAGTCATGCCTATAAGTCATGCCATCAGTCTTAAACCACAGAAGACCTCGTATATCTTTGTAAATTTCTGTAGAATTTATCATAAAATAGTCAAATCAGAAGGCTGGGCTTTCAGTGACCCTGTGAGAGTAAGAGAGAGAGATTTGCTGATCACATTAAAAAAAGATTAAAAAAAGCTAACAACAATAACCTAACAAGTTTTCTTCCAAAGAGCACCGTGATTTAACACAGCTAAACCTCTGCCAGACAGCTCGGTTTCTACGCCTGCTTTAAGACTTCAGGTCAGTTGGTATTTAATTGGGTGCTTAAAATATTCACAAGGATACTGCAAAGATAAATGAGTACAATGTAAAATCTACAATAGGGCAGGTGTCATCTAATGCCACAGAATAATTTACTACAAGATCTTAATGCAACGCTAATTCCAATTAATACATTAAGCACATTAAGGAACCATAATGGCATTTATCAGTTACAGATTGTGAAATTATTTGGAATGAAAAAGCTAAGACCCCTTGTCATGATGTAGAGAAAGCACAGGAAATATGTTATGTGGTTTTATTTGAACAGTAATTATCTTTAATGGATAGGGTCCATTTAAAAAAGGGGGCTAACAGATCCTATCATTTCTGCGAACTACATTAGCTCCCGAACCAGTTAACAGGACAACATCTAGTAATATTTATCTCCACTTATCCATACACCATTGTTTTCTATCAAACCCGGATCCTTGCCTTCCTTTTGATCATTCTTTCTAATGGCTTATTTGATGATAATTAACCCTGAATTCTACAGAGATGGACTGCAGATGATTGATGGCCTTGCTGGGTTGGAACACCTGTTTGGCAATGAAACTCACTGCACAGCACATGCTGAATGTGACCGCGACAAGATGAAGGCGGCGATGCCAAAGACAAGCACATATGTGCTCTAAAACAGTTCCATGGACCTTGAGCGGGGGAGTGACACAGTTCCCGACCTCTGCTCGGACAGGTTGTGAACCTGTCTCAGGTAACTCAGTAGGTGGAGAAAATCAGTTTAGGAGGAATAAATATCCATGTGGCCCATGTCACAGATGTCCTGTCTAGAGCTGTTTACAGAAAGGACACTTTGCTTCTAAGTAAATTCTGCAATATGTTAGCTAATGTAAATGACAGGAAATTGTTGCAGCTCTAGTGGTTATTGCAGGAGGTTTTGTCAATAGCCAATTGACAGGCAAAGGTCATTAACATTTATTGTCTTGGCAAATGTTATTTTAATCAATAAAACTTTGTATGTGAGAGTTGCAAGCAGAATTCTAAAAATACACATTTTGTTTCACAAACAATTAGTAATAAAAGTATGTTCATGTAATGATCTGTATGCCTAAATAATTTAAAATATAACGTTATTTTTTCTTCAAAGATAGAATATTTAAAATGTGTTTTAAATTATCTTTACCCAATAAAAGCTGTATTATTTTATGAGGGTTGAGATGTTGAGATCACATGACCAACTTTGTGTGTTTTGCATGATGCTTTATCCACAACAATTGGTGTCATGATTTCAAAACAACCATCATATCTTCACTCCCAATATAAACAAAACAATTGAGGGCCTTTTGTCTGTGGATTGAGGACACATATCATACAGTATAACATCTAAAGATGTGTAAATAAAGAGTGCTGATTGCGTTAACAACCTTATTTACATTAGGGCCATTCGTGCGTATATAAAATGAATCAAGCAGTCTGTGTGGAGCTCATTCATTTGTTAGTTATCAGTCATCACAAGGTGACAAGCTGTGGTTAAACATATCATTCATGTCACACGGCATATCAGTCATGAATCCCAGACAGCCCCACATTCCAGAAATAAAGCAGCACAATTAGTTTGTGACATCCTGTGCCCACTTTTATCGAATGATTACGTCCTATGTCTGATTATCCCAGAGGAAATAAAGCAACATGCCTTTGCAGAACATGAATGTTCTTGCATGTGCTTTTCATTTAACCAGCTGTTACCCGCCATGTTTTTTCAGAAGAAGAGGCTAAATATCAACCACAACACACTTTGGTTTAGCAGCAAACACAAAGCATCACACAGACAGTAGGTGCTCTACAGAATTAAAAAGAAGAGTTTTGAGGGAAGAATATTTGAATGTGTTCCATATTTTAAAGACAAAACAAACACTGAATGCATGCAAATAACAAGTACTTCAAAAGAGTTACTTTTTGTTTAATTCACAGTAGTTTTGAGAACTAAACTAGTCCCGGTAGGTGACTGAAACATGCTCATGCAGGCCTTTGAAACACAAAAGCTAGACTTTCTTTGTGGTGCTGTGGGCTTTTGATGGCACTTCTCGTGGTACATCCATTAACGAAGTGTCTTCATACATGACTACATGGCTGAGGAGATGAGATAGCTCTCGCTCTGGCAGCCCATATGCATCTATGAATATGCATGAAAATCTGTCAGCTACTTATGAGGAGGTACATATATGCAGGGCAGGGTGCCATAGGTCAGTAATTTAAGCTATGGAAACTTCTAACCTCTGTCTGTGTGAAAACATGTTACAGACACTGACTGATTTCAAGCATGCAGCCTGTTTATTTTAGGATCTATTTAGCCGTATTAATGCACATATGGCTTACATTACCATGTGAAATGAGAAAACAATAATTCAGGTGCTTATTTTAACTAAATTATGGAATATGCTTTATTAAATTACAGGATGTGACTGTAGAAAGTGTTGTTAGTCATAAATAATCTAAATTATAATCTAACATTCTTGCTATGTTTAACATCCAGCATTAATTTTTAATATACAGGGACACTGCATCTGTTCTCAATAATGTGTGGCAATATTTTCTTCTCAGAAGTTTAAATTGTACATGTTAAAGCAGCACACACAGCTTTGTAAACATAAGTATCAAACCCTTTTTTTAAATATATGAAATATTAAAGACATATGAATAATTAATTTGGTCTGAATTGTACGTATACCTTCCATCCCCGACCCCACAACATACTGCTTTAGTTCATGGCTGTAATTTATTACGGCTTTATCTTATCTACAAACTGCATTTTAAAGCATGGGATTCGTCTCAAACATCGTACATAGCGCACACAGTCCTAGTTTCTTAACTATTTATCAGCAGTCACATCAGCCCAGCTCGCCTCCTGTGAAAACATGTTTCCCGAGGCATTCACGAGTCACTGGCAGGGCCACAGTCTCTCTGGTATAAATTTCCCACTTAAATTTTCATGACCTCATGCTCATGAGCCTGCCAGGCCTTCCTACGCTTCCATCACAGAAGAATTCACAAAGCTAATGAACTACAATGCAACTACCATGACAGCACCATCAAAAACCTATTTTTCTGAACATGCACAAACACACACACAAATATTTTCACTTGTTAGAACTTGGTAACATTGTTGCATTGGTTTTAAAGATAATCAATTACTGTTTAATTCCTTCTTTATCTCCCTCTCCTCACGAACATTATATTAAACACTTAATTATTCATTGGCAATGCCTGTCGTGGTGAAATATCGGCCATTGCTGATCTGAATGCATCAAACTACCTCAACGTTTCTTTCTGAGGTTAATGGAGGAGCCCACACTTTCATTAGCTTCACAAAACCCAGCACACCCCATACGTCAAAGTTCTCTAAGTGAGGAGAACTGCTGGCAGTAAGTCTCAGCACCCTGTGAAACACATCTTAAATGCCAATGTCCATTCATGAGAGCGTTTGAAGCCAATTTACTTTTATGAGATGCTTTGAACCCGGAGCTAAGTTGATACATTTGATAATGTGAAGTTGTGATTGAATAGGGGAAAGTTGAATAGTGAGAAAATGTATAATTGTATATGATTAAATAGAACCGATTTTTAAATGGAACACCATCATTTAATGGAACCGATTGAAATTTTTTGCTAAAGTCTCTTTTTCTCTGAATATTGTGTCTCCAGAAAAGTTTTAGAAGAAATCTTGAGAAAGGTTCAAACTGCTCTCAGTTTTGCCAAGACACCAAACTTTGCAACAAAAGATTTCAATAGATCACTAGTAAGATCATTTACTATCTTGCAAAGTTAAATTCTATGCTATCTACAATTCATGTAAATCTCTCTTACTGTATGTCAACAGTGGGTTTTTTGTTTATTTAGGAATTTTAGGAGAAACATCTGCTAATTAGATGCACATGTGAGAACTCCATCGAATCTCTATTGACTCTTAAAGCAAACAACCTCTGAGCAATAAAATATTTCTCTGGGTATAGTAATAATATTTAGCGATGTAATCTGGAGAAAAATAACTAGCTAAACACATAAATATGTCATGAAGCATTTCAGGCTGTTTTCCATTGATTTCATCTCGCAGCTATAGGCGTTTTCCAATTTCTAAAGCAAACATTCAGAAGCATTGAGCTTTGCAACTACCTCAAAACACCACTCAGCCATCAGGATTAAATATCAGTTCAGTCACTGGTCATTCTGCACTTTCCTCTGACTTACACAGTATGAAACTGATTACAGGAGATATCTGTGACAAAAATCTTTCAGGTCTGATAGGAAGATGTATATTGGACACATTTGCTTAAAACACTGTAGCATGCAATATTTGCCTTGCTAATGTGAACAGTTACCTACAAAAGAAATGCACTTAGCAAATTGCACCTTAATTAAATCTCAGTTGCTAATTTTGTTTTACTTTATCACTGCTTAAGAGGAGATTCCATATATGAGACTTTTTAAAAATAAAAAATGCATGCGAATATAGGAAAACACTTACAGGCCGGTAAATAAATAACCGATAATGCATTTTTTCCTGCAAGAAATAAAGAAAATTCATTTCTCATAATGAAGGGTCAGTGGGTGCAAACATCAGTTTAGCAGAATTACACAGAGAGGCCAGCAGGTTAAAATACAAGATGATTTCTCATCTTGATCCAATATATGTCGATATTTCACACATTTCCATCTCCGAGCAAAAATGGTTTGACCTCACATTGACAGTGAATACACAGTGAACGCAGACCGTTTTCAGCGACCAAACTGGAAGATTCAGCCTAGAAAAGCAAATATTGTATGTCTTGCCATAAAACGAAACAGGATAATAGAAGTCTTTCATTCTGTCTGGTAAAATGTTTGCCTTAAACAGTCAAACATTTACTTACTCAAGGTGAACCCAAACCCAAGTCAGTCAGCTGTGTTCCATTATTTTCGAGTCTGAATTGGATGTTCCATTAAGCCACACAAAGCCAATGCACATTTTTTTTCCAGTACAGCCCACTGTGTCAGTGTACCAAGTCTTAGTATCATTTCCATATTTTTAAGCTTATTAAAATATGGATGGTGAAAAGGAAACCTCCTCTGAGGGCCAACACAAATTCCAACTCTCTCATAAATCATTTGTTTGTTATTTGTTAATGATTCCTGAAGTCCAACAGCACAATCTGTGGTGAAATTTCTGACCTTCACAACACAGCTGATTTTACTCACTGTAGAGCTCATTAGTGGCCATCTAATCTCATTAGGGAATGCTGGGATACTGTGGCTCAGTGACAAAACAACAGCTTCTGAGCAGGATGGAGGAGGAGAAGCAGGTGGGATTGTGGGTGCTATGGCCAAAGCATGTCTTATTTTTCTTCTTAATGGAAGATGATACAAGGTTCCCCTGATATGACCCATTAACTCAACCACACTCACACAAAGCATTATGGAAAGTCTAAAATATTTAACCTTATATTCTGCTTGATATTTAATTGTTAAGAAAAATGTTAAATGAAACATTAAGACTTGACACTGTATTAAGCACAGATATCATCCTATTTTAAACCATGTGCATAATAATATAATTTTTTCCCTTTATATTCTTGGCTAGCCTTCTCATCTATTTTTTAGATATGTTCTCACATTAAACAGCAGTATTGTTAGATTTGAGCAAATGCATTCACCTTTGGGCGTCTGATGACATCATAATTTACTATTTCCTATGTATTCAATTTCTCTGGCTCTCATTCTCATAACTGCTTTAATAGGCGCATTGATATTATTCATGTTCTCCCTCATTGTGACTTCTAATCTAGCAATTCATCTCAACTCGTAATTCCCTATTTTCTGTGCTCATATATTGTTTGAATGGCATATACTGTCATTCATATATTTAAATAATCACACGCACATCAGAACACATTACGGTTTACTGTTGAGGAGTGAACACACTGCTCAAAGTAACTCACTAACTTGTTAAAGGTTGTGATCAACTCATTACACTTTAAAAAAGATGTTTCTTGCTGCATTGACAGTTCATTAGCGGTGACCTATCCACTTAACTACCCTCAACTGGAACACACTGTTAGGTTTCACTGTTTATCAATGTTTTGTGCTTTCTTTCTGCACTTTGCTGACTCTTTTGAGCAACCGTATGGATAGCTAATGTTTTTCCACCTGAGCTGTCGTTCACAAGAGAGAGAGAGCAATACAACAGTTCTGCATTCTCTCCGAATCCCACAAGCCTCACTCAGACAATCTTGATTGTACTCTGACAAGGGTCCTTGACCTCTGGTGTTTACCTGAGGGATCGAAACCTTATCAGCTGAGTTAGCATTCTCTAGCCTCTGGGAAGTGCGCACAGGTGAGGCTGATTAGCTCTCAGTGGAGGGGAGGTCAAGGAAAGGCAGATCACGTTACCTTTGAGGGAGGATAGAACAAAAGACTTTCCTCTATGGCAAATGAGAGTCGCTGTCAGTTAATGAGGGAGTATTAGTCAGGTGCCAAGAGAAGTCCCATTTTTTTAAAGAACCAGCATGATACTTGCCCTTGTTCTAATTGGTCAAAGTGTTGTAGGGTAATCCAGTCAGGTCTGTAGCCCAGGCTTCATTCAACCCTAAGACCCTCAAAAGAACAGATAAAGTGGGTCTCAGCTCTGCCTTTAATCTGATTAGAACGCTTTCTTGAGCCTCAAAACACAGGTTCATGCTTCCTAAATTCAAAAGTTATTTTGTCAAACCGCTGATTTAGGTTTCTTCTTTTATCTTCAGCAGAATAGAGACGTTGAATCATTCTGGCCCACTGCCTAGCCTGCTCCACCCTGACCCCCAGCCAGGCTCGAACCACCATGGCCTACAACAGAACCTGTCTCATCGTGGCCCACGCCAATGTCCATTTTTTTGTTTAATATAAATATTAAACAAAATATGATATATATTTATTATAAATATATCAATGCATTGTTTGTTTGTATGGTATAAGCCTGCAGTTGTAATATTTTAACACCAACGTATAGGCCTAGTTTAGTCTAGTAATAATGTTCTGGTTTTAGGAACTCCCATAACACCAGGATACAGTTGCACTTGGGACACTTATTTGTCCAGCAGTGATCCTGCCAAAACATCATGACCTTCATCATCATGACCTTCATCATCATGACCTTCTTAAAAACCTTCTCAGCAGTGAATACAACAGCATTTCTAAAGGTGAGTGGTCCTACACTACTACATGTAGCTTTGGCTCCTTTCTGGTTTGTGATGACCACTTTTCATAACCCAACCAATCCAAGTTCATCTTTTACTTTGACATTTGCACTCTGATAATATATACTCTAAGTTACTACAGCATACTATAAGTTCTAAGTATGGCTTTACTGAGTTAATATACCCTATAAAGATCAAGCACCTAAACAGTTCTGTACATGCTTGATATAGGAAAGCGAGATTGTATAATGGCAGTATAATATTTAAAAGAAGTTTTGTGTTATAGTCAAATGTTTGTTTGTGTAAAGAGACCTGGACTCTGTTCAACCTGTTAACCGTCTAAAGGTGATCAAACAATGAAATTCAATCAGAGCTTACAGCTCCTCCAGCCAAATGCACATAAAAGCATTTCACCAATATTTCAGTAAAAGTTCAGTTCTATGAATATTAAAGCATCATATGATCCTTTTAATATTTAATATAAATCCACCTTAATAATGCAGAATGAATATTAGGCTTTTTGCACCTTTGGATGTTTTTTTGTGTTCTGTACTGAATTACATATAAGCATAACTGCACCTCAAAGAACATTAAGCATCATTTTCTGAGGGTGAAATTGTGACAGACTTCCATAATGCTGCATTCAATTATAATTTCATAACATGATTTTCATAAGATGAATTTCTACTTTCCCCAAAGCTGCTATTTAAACAACCTGGAATGGAATGTATAGTTATAATATAATCCCATATATACCTTATATATAAACCTTTCTTTCTTTTCTTTCTTTCTTTCTTTCTTTCTTTCTTTCTTTCTTTCTTTCTTTCTTTCTTTCTTTCTTTCTTTCTTTCTCAGAACTGTTCTGATGCCATTCAAACAATATATAAGCACAGAAAATAGGGAATTACGAGTTGAGATGAATATACAGAGCTAATAGCTGTTGTCATGTGAGAGCTTTTAATGTCGAATATCTCAATTACATGTTCACAAAACAAAGGTTGTAATTTTCTATGTCTTTTCACTTCAATGAGATTTTTGTCATTGTCATACTGACACAGAGGCCAATTAAATCCGGTGTTTTATAATTATTTTTCTTTTCCCTTGCAAATTCTAGTTAAGATGAATTGTCTGTTTTCAAGATAAAGCATCGTGGGCCTGTTCTAACACAGGAAACAAGCATCAGAACTGTGAAACCAATTTTGAGGAAATTGCTTAGTCGCGCAAACTTCAAATTCAAATTAACACCTTGCAGATGAGCAATGATGTTATTGGAAAGAAAATAATAAGGTCATTTTCATGTTCTTCAAAGCAATTCCTGCTGAGAGCCAAACTCACTGTCTTCCTATTATTATACGGTGGAAGAAAATGGGATACTTTGACACACCAGAACATGTGCAAAAACTCTGATGATAAAAGTCTGATGATAAAAGTCTTTCATTGTAAGCAAGAGCCTGCAAGGGGTAAAGAGTATCAACCACTCTTTTGATGTGTAAAAAATATTTAAAAATCATGATTTACACCTGTCCATAAAATGCTGTTTTTCACGTAGTTGCTCTGGTCAGAAAGCTCTGGTACATTATGAAGTTTAACAAATATTAGCTTAATATGCACACAGTGTATTATACTCTGATTTAATTCATTTCAGGCCTAATTACAGTGTGATATACACCTGGCACTCGCAGCACTACCACATTCCAGTATTTTTAATACTTTGGCTTGTGCATCAAAGCTGCTGGTTTGGCATCAGGAGATTTTGGCTGCTGCATAAATAAGATTTGAATGTGGCACATTAAAATGCTTCTCTTGATCTCAGTACAACAGGATATTTGCGCTTTCTTTGTCAAACCAGCATAAAACGTGAGTCTTTGCCAGTGTGCACCTGCCTGCTTTTTTAAATAACCTGTTTAAAAAGTGATTGCAAAGTTTTCCTTGTAATTCACACCAAACCTTGTATAAATTAAGTTTGGCCTGAATAAACGTCCCACAGTTCGTCTGTGAATGATCAATAGCATTATGAGTCTAAATTAACTGTGATTTGCTGGGATAACTGTAAATGCTGGCACTTTTCACGCAGATTGAGTGAAGTCCATGTTGCAACATAAGGTTCAGGATCAGCAAAACTTGCCAAAAGACCAGATGCTTAAAGCAATGAAACTGTTTTATTCCATGTGACTGCTGAAATAAAGCAGAAGAGTGAACGAGAGATCAGCCAATAAAAACCTCTAAATGGAGAAATCTTCACTCATTTGTGTTCATTTATACTTTTAACATTATTGTAGGAATTATTTATTTAGCATAATAGTATCATTCTTAAGGTTCTAACCCTGAATTAGGTATTAAATGCAAACATTTATTTGCATTACAGTTGTAAATTTGCCAGATGCTTTTATTAAAAGCAACTTACAGTGCATGTAGGCTTTACATTATATCATTATCTGCATTCCCTGGGAATCGAACCTGTGATGTTGCTGTTGCTAGCGCAACCAGATGAGCAACAGGAAAGTTTGTCATTGTGTGCTGTTATTTGCTGTGCTTTTTCCAACAATGAATGCGCCTGTGTTGTGTTTCAAACATGACACTGTGTTTCATATCAAGCAGATTTTCAATTCTAAATCGTAAAACATGGTAAAGGCACTCAGAAATTAAAATGATGTCATTTACATCATTTCAGTGCCAACAGACAGACTTACTTTAAAGAAACATAAATGTAATACGATGAATACTCACATTTTTACATATTTACTCATACAGTGAAGCAGAAAATGTCCAGGGGCCTATCAATCTCCAAAGATAAACCAGAAAACGATTGACTATATGCTTTGTGCTTTAATGTTTGGAGAGCTGTGTGAGGTTTTAATATGCCTTAAATATTATAAAAATATCAGATCAAGGTAATGTAAACATATTAGATTTTTTTTTAAATATGTAAATCAGATGGAAACAAGCACTAAATGACTGGTGTAAAGGATAAGAAAAAGGTCTTATTTTAAAAAGGTGAAAGGGATAATTAATATTTTCATTTTGTGCCTTTGCTGCACAATTAAACGTCTAATATACTACTACATTAGAAACCACTGAGAGAAACAGCAGTTTGGAGATTCTAATATCATGGGAGAGTTATACATGTTTAGATGTACAGGCACCAAAGTCTTCACATCTACCAAGATAACGCAGTATAGCTTACTGGTTCAGTCTCACAGTATGGGGTATCTCTTGTTTGATACTGCTGCTTTACAAGAGGCATAATCCTCTCTATCTTCAGATGGAATAAATGGCTTAAGTTTCTACATTATGAAAGAATCACTCTATACACCAGACAGAATCCAGCTTCAATCATGACGTGTTTGTAGCCTGACTGTGTGTTGCCAGATCATGTATGATAGTACATGTATAGAGAGAGTTTCAATCACATCACGTCATTTAATACATACTAGATCTAAATGTATATGTGATGGCTAGCTCCTGCTTCATACTGCACCAGCTCTCAGCACAAGCCCTGGTCTAACATCTGACATCTGTCAGGCTCTGGTGTGAACATCAAGGATCAAATTATACAGCCTGGACAGTGTTGAGGCACATTGATAACCCCAATATCAGCACAGAGCCAATCCAAATTTAAATTGTTCCCTCTAAAACAGCCCTGTTGATTAATTCTGCAATGAAATCCATTTCCTGGCTTCATGCCTATTTCATGATGTTTATTTCCCAATGGAATCTGGCCGTTCACAATCATTACTGAAGTCATTTAAGATGCTCAAATACAGCGCTTTCAAGACAACTGACTTCAAAGATCCCGTCTCATTGTAAGCAAAAATAACTGCAGTGCAAATAATTAAACTTTCTCTTGAAGCTGCCTGTGATAGCAAAACCAAAGGCAGTCATGTTTTATAAAGCTTCAAAATATAATGTGTTGATCTTTATATCAAACAAATCTGAGAACCTAAAGCCGTCAAATTCACATAAGAAATATAGAAAAGCAAAACACAGCACATCTAATACTTATCAATCTGTGTTTTAGTACAATAAAAATGTTAATTACTGATATAGTCTTTGTAGCTTAAAGCTGTAGTATAAAAGTGTCCCAGGCAAATTGCCTTTAGAGATGTTACCCCAAGTTACCCCAAGCCCTAAATGATGATCAAATGATGGATACTAGCATTATAACTCGGTATATATCAAGATATGCATTGTATTTGAGCAGGCGTGACCTCATTTCAAACTAATCTGACCGAAAAAGTCATTAACAGTAGAAGTACTTCATTCTTAGTCATTTCCTCCATCATTGCCTTCACACTGCATAATTCCATCTGTTTGTAGCCACCATCAGCTGAATCCAATCAGCTGAATCGATCATTACCTTACATTTAGACACCTGCAACAGATCAGAGTGTCTGAGTGGAACCTGCTTACAGGACAAGTACCATTAATTGCCTGTTGTAAAGATGAAGTTGTTAAAGGCAGCACAACCCTCTTTGTGTGTTTCCAAACAAAATTACCTCATTTACTATATTGATAGTTGGGAGAGACACACTAAAGCCAGAGTTCATTCTTGGCTCCAATGAGGTTGCCTGAAGAATTACCTCAATTACATGTTTCCTCAGCAGAGCAGTCAAAGATTATTTGGTGCCAAAGACCTCAAAAGCACACAAATACAACTGGACGTGTTCTGTGTCATCTGTGATCTGCTTTTACTCATTTCAGACAAAGGAAAACGGATATCAAAGCCAGTTTGGTGTTTGAAAAGAGTTAGATGGAAGGCAGTGTTTCTAACATTTCCATCAAAATGAAAAGCTTTGTTTCTTTATTCCCGTGTAAATCCACCACTGACTTGTATAGTAGTACATTCTCTAGATACATTCTCTATTGGTACAATAAATTGGTCAACCCGCTCAACCAAATAGCACAATGAATGTATAATAATGTCAGGCAAGGTTTTACTGTACTAGATTTAACTTATAAAACTAAAAACAAGAGTTTGTTCAATTAAATAGATTGCTGGCCTACCAAATTTCGTCTGAGCAACCATATGCACTTACACTCAGCCAAACCAAATCTCAAACCATTAACTGAGCTCATATGTTTTTGATGTTTCCTGTCAAAACTTTTTCCTGGGATGAATGTTTCTTTCTTTCTTTCTTTCTTTCTTTCTTTCTTTCTTTCTTTCTTTCTTTCTTTCTTTCTTTCTTTCTTTCTTTCTTTCTTTCTTTCTTTCTTTCTTTCTTTCAGACATTTCACACAATTTCAACCTTCAACACAACAGCTCCAATGTTTTCTTTGATGTTGCAAGAGTTATTCTACAACAAAGACAAAAAGAAACAGGAAATGTGTTTTGTACAATCTGTTATTTTCTTTAAACAAAGCAGACGGCTGTTTCATTGATGGTTACAGACAGAGGTTTTGTGGTGATGCTGAAACCCAGCTGTCCGTCTATTCAGTGTTCCATCAGGTGAGATTTCATTCTACCTTCAAGTTGCACATAGTTATTACATCAAAGTGCCTGCATGGAGTGTTGCAATAATCCACGCAGAGGCAAGCCAAGCATCAGGTATTGAGCCGGCGAGGGCTGTGGAAGTGAGGTCAAGACCTTCCACTGCTGACAGAATCATGAAAGAAAGGTTTGTGCCCGGAATAAAAGACAGGGAATTTCAGCTTCTCACATCTGAACAGCTTGAAACACTGAGGAAAATGCAATTCTGTGATATGGGTGTAATCTGATAGATTTACTTGGATGCACATAAGACAGTTGTACTACATGAAAAATATCTACGTAAAACATTGTTAGTTACTGAATGTTATTTTGACTAAACTGTATATAAATATGTAGTTTGGAATCGTGCTTTGGTATCATCATTTTTCCCTGGAAACTGAAGGATTTTTTGGAAACATCAAATTGGATGTTACCCTAGTTTTCCATCTTCCCTAAAGGGTTTTGGAACCACTTCTATTTACAACACCAGTTTTCCTGCAGAGCTGTGTCATCTATCATTGCTGTAATCTCAAGCTTTCCTATTAATTAGAGAAGCTAGTAGGAAGCATTCAGGAAAAGGGAACGGGTGGGCTATGCTGTTAGCGTTGTATCTCCAACTTAGGAAAGAATAGCAGAAAGGAATCAAAAATTCTGGCAAAAACAATGTCAGGCTGTAATAATAATATATAATATAACAGAGAGCTTCATCTTTACACCTTTATGTAATATATCTAATGCCATCTGATTAATTGTAGTTTTTAGTGGTCAGATATTTCTAATGATAGTTTGTTACTTCCTGTTTCTAGTTGTAGTTCTGTGCTTGTGACCCTGTCTTGTTTTTGGTTGGTTGTGTGTTACGTTTATTGGTTCTCGTTGGAGGTTTCTGGTGGTCTTCAGTGTTCTATGTTTGGGAATCTGTCATTTTTTTTTATTTAGTGTGATGCTGCTAATGGTTTTGGAAATTACACACTTCACCTTTAACAAATTAAAAAGTTAAATTTTAAATGAGAGCAGGATTTTATAACACCAGCTATATGATGATGAAATACTGGGAGAAAAAAATAAATTAGACTCTTGTTGCTGCCTCCTTTTGACTGTTTGGCTGTTCAGACTAACAGGAAAACCTCTGATGACCTTCAGCTTGAATATATTGATCTGTGAGTAAAGGCTCATCTCACGCAAGCTGTTTTATACAGACTCCTATCAGAACAAATATCCATGCAACAGTCACACATGTAAAAGTTTTATATATGTACAGTAAACCGACATATGCACACACATATGATAAAATAAATATAGATTATTATGCAGTGTAAATAAACATAATTGCGCCCGATTACAGATTTTGTGAATTTTGTTATGCTGAGAGCATGAATCAATTCGATTATCAACGTTTTAACAGTCATTTACAAAAAGAAAAATATTTTGCATATTATTTCTACCCTTAACACATTAAAAAAAAGATTAATTTATGCATTTCTTATGGGATTATGAGATTCCCAGATCACTTATATTGTGAGCAACCTCAGAGGTTCTTCTTAACTGTACTCTGACTTTCTCTTTGTATAAATAGGACAAATTGCCCATAGCCATATAGAGTTTAATTGTAAGAGGCAATTCCATAAGGCATCTACATATTGTCTTTACATTATCTTAAATGAGGTTTGCAATGACAGCAGAGATGGATGACATGTTATCTGGGATAACTCATGTTGTCCCAACATAACAAACGGTTTTACATTTATATACTGCTGGGACTGTTGTAGATTACATCCATAAATTAATATTCAAGGACTGTATGTACAGTGGGACCCAAATTTTAATTACATTGTATTCTTCACTCAAACGATTTTTCATTACAAATTGTATTATCAGCATAACAATCTGAATGGATTGAAACATGAATTTCAGAATATTTTAGTATTTGGTATATACTGTCTTTATTTTTTATTAATACACTCCCTCTTTAGTTTCAGGCTTAAATAAAATAAATAAAAATTCCATATATCCATTTTTTTAAACTTTTGGATCTGTATGTATTAATTCATGAATCTTTTCTAACTGTTAACTTTAGGTTCATTTTCAGGCTTTTCCTGTTTTTTTAAACCTAAGATCTGTATTATTTAGAAGGAATGTTGATGTGTTTCAAATGCATTACCAAACAATCTGAAGCTGATCCAAATTAACTTTCACAGCAGGAACTTTCAAAGCGGCACGATTTGTTTCAAGATTCTGTACCAAGGTAAACAAACATCTTTCTTACAAATCTAATCTCCTCATTCCAATAATTGCCTAGCAACAGACGCTCATGTGAGAAGCTCTAGAGTTTCTCGTTGTGATGCTCCATTCTGAGTGACATCATGCATAAGCAAATCAAATGATGTTTCCCAGTCAGAGTTCTTAAACCCAAACCAAATAACACCATCTACATTTTTCATCTGTACCTCATGCGACGTCCATAATTTTAGAGTCTTCAGTAGACTTTTAATGTCATCCCAGGAAAATTAACTGAAGGAAATGCCA